>PVJC01025187.1:0-24942 GCA_004026665.1 Murina feae | reverse complement strand
CCTGCTTGGTGGCTGCCCAGGCCCTTTGCGGGGCATCGGGGAGCAGGAAAGCAAGGCTGCATGGGCCGGGGTCCTGCTTGGCAGCTCCCCAGACCCCTTGGCGGCACCGGGAAGTGGGAAAGGAAGGCAGCAGGGGACGGGTGAGTGGGAAAGAGTTGGCGGCCTGCTTGGCGGCTTCTCAGGTCCCTTCCAAGGATCAGGGAGCAGGAAAAGGCTGGCCTGACCATGAGACGGGGTTTTCCCTGCTTTCTGGTGGCTGGAGGAAGATGAGCAGTAGGCAAGCTTGGGAGGCAGGCAGCACCCAGCCCTGGCCACAGCTCAAAAAAGAGAACAACATGCAGGGGAGGGCAAGAGTCTGAGAGATCAACATAGAGAGGGTGCCTGCTCCAAGCCTTGATGGTGTGCCTGGGGACAGGCCCCCAGCAGGTAGACACACACAAGAGGACTGCTCCGAGCCTCAGATGCGGCTGGGGGCAGGTCTCCAGTGGTGACACACATACACACATACACACACAAGGTGCCTGGCAGACTGAGGCCATCATAGGACATCCACTGAGGGGTCCCAGACTGTGAGAGGGCACAGGCCGGGCTGAGGGACTCCCTCCACCCCGAGTGCACAAATTTTTGTGCACTGGGCCCCTAGTATGTAATATATAAAATTAAGTTGCACTAAGAACAGTAGGTAAGTTGGATTTTACTAAAGTGTTCCTGAATGAATTAGATAAAATGCTGCCAGATCAGTGTTTCAGAATATGAATAAAATGATAAATAAAAACTTCAAACAGCCAGGTTACTATAGTAGTCACTGCCCCTTTGGCATTATTTTTCACCACCAACCAGGTCACATTTCATATTCAGAGAAACCTTCCTTTCAGGGACTCATTGGTACATAAGAATTAATAGAGGGCCCATCCGTCATGCAATGGGAGAACTAGGTTTGGTGTAAGGATACCAATCATTAGCCTTTGATTACTCAAGTCCCAAAGAGTTGATCCTCGCTTTGCTAATCATATTACAAAGCAGTAGTGTTGTATCTATCTATCTATCTATCTATCTATCTATCTATCCATCTATCAGCATTCATTATCTAGCATTCTACTACTCATCACTCTTTTATACAAGCTTTGTTGATATTTCATCTCTGAAAGCACATGACTATAGTTGTTGCAGATGATCTGTAATATTGTTGTATATTGCTTAGGTCATATTTTCAGTTTGAGTATCTAATATTAAAATGGGTTTTCTTTACTACATTAACAGATTGTTATATAATGTACCATGAAGCATTCAATTCCACATGCATTATCTACAAATGGATCTGAAGTTTCTTTGTATTAAGATATACAGAGATTTGTGGCAGAGTAAAGAAATTTTTGGACCTAGAAAAGAAGTCCTTCCAATATTTAATATCCAAGATTACTTGTCTAACGACGTCATTTACCAAGAGTGAGGTCAATGGGAAGTGGAAAGTCAGACCAATGGATGTTAAGCCACTATGTGTTTATTGTACTTTCCTGCTTAAAACCCTCTTTAGGCTTTCTGTGTTTGTGAGGCTAAGTTCCTGACATTTTGACACAGCCTTCCATGACCTGAGTCTGGTTTTCTTCTCCACCCTTATCTCCTACCACTCCTCTTCCCACCACCCTTCATGGAGAGTTTTTAAAACCCAGCCTTGGTGAAATGCTGGCCTGTCTTTGATAACATATCTTTCTCTCCTGTGTCTGGAGTGCTCTCTTTTTCTTTACCTTACTACCGGTTAATAATGAGGATTTTGTAATCAAAGAAAACACAATCATTTCAAGAGAAACATCAAAAGTGCTTTATTCACAGTAATATCCATTGCTAGCTACACAGTCCCCCCATCTTTCAGGTAATTGGATACCATCCCAATAGAACTTTTCTTATTTTGAGGCAAACCTTTCAGAGACCCAATTTTCCACTTCTTCGTACATTTGAAGTACTGCTCAGAAAGTGCCTGTGCCATCAATTGGAACAAGTGGTAATCTGAAGGAGCAAGGTGTGGTGAATATGGCGGGTGGGTTAATACTTCCCAGGCAAGATCTTTTAAAGTGTCTTCAACTAGTTTTGAAGTGAGTGATGGTGCATCATGAAGCAAAGTTACTTTGCTGTGTTTTCTGGCCCATTCTGGGTGTTTCACGATTAATGCATAATTCAAATTGATTCTTTGTTGTCGGTAGCGATCATTATTAATGGTTTCACCTGGTTTTAAAAGCTTGTAATACACCACACCTTTCTGATCATACCAAACAGAGCATTGTCTTCTTTCCAAAGAGATTTGGCCTTGCAGTTGATGTTGATGGTTGACTGGACAACCCATGATTTTGTGCATTTGGGATTCTCAAAATAAATCCACTTTTCATCTCCAGTTACAGTTCAAGTCAAAAAGACTTTCTTTTGTGACATTGAGGCAACATTTTACTGATGACTTTTTGGTTTTCCATTTGTCTTTCATTCAATTGATGTGGAACCCATTTTCATTCCTTTAAAATCTTTCCCATTGCTTGTAAATGATCAGAAATTGTTTGCTGAGCAATGTTAATCTTTCTTCAAGTTGTTTTTGAGTTTGGCACACATCTTCATCCAATAATGCTTGTAATTGTTGGTCTCCAAACTTTTTTGGTTGACCTGGACATTCTTTGTCTTTCACTTTGAAATCATCATTTTACAGCATTTAAACCAGCGTTCACAAGTATCTTGAGATGGAGCGTGTTCACCATAAGCTTCCAAAGCTTCCAGCAGCACTTTTCTTTAAAATAAAGTAACGAATTAAAACTTCCCATAAATGCTCTTTTTGGGGGATGAAATTTGACATTTTTAAGCGTAAAAATATCTATGATGTTAACACCTTCAGCAAATTTGACATATGAAGTTTTAAAGTTTGCTATCAATACAACAGAATAGCATACATATCAAATCACATATATATCAACATATGTGTAACTACATCTATTGAAAAAAATCAGCATTATTAACCAGTACACCTGATACTTACAGACACAGCTCAAGTAACAAGACCTTGAGGCAGCCAGCATGTGATGTAATATACTGAAGTTTATCTAGACTATTTTAAGGACAGCATCTTATACATGACTACAATGTTATGCTTATCAATCTCTAGTACAATTTCTGATACTGGTTTGTCTGCCCTGTATTTTTCTTTAACATCTGTAACTCCAGTATCCAGCATAATAATTGGCACAAAGTCAGATCTAGGAGCTAACATTTGCTGGATATTACTATTTGCCAGGCACCTTCCTAAGTCCTCAGTATGCATTAACTCATGATTTTCTTTGTGAAGATGATAGGAAATTTGGTCTGTTTCATAAGGTCACTTAGTAAGTGATAGGATCAGGATCTAAATGATTGAGATCAGGTATGGTCTCAAGATGTTTTTAACTATGACACGTATAATCACCTTTGTGGATGGTAAATTCTCAAAAATCTTTGCTGGATAAATAATATAATTAATAAGTACTACATATTTACTAGTAGCAAGGTTCACACAAGTGCCAGAGTCACTGTATTCTCAGCCCAGTGAACCTCCTTTAAGACTGGTGTGCTTTATGCTTTATGAGCCAGAGGTACAATATAGAAAGAACATTAGCTCCAAGTGAGGAAAAGGTTGCCTCCAAAATATCCAAAGAGGTCCACTAGGCATTATGCTTCATTTTGGTTTCAGGAGGGGCCAAATGCAACAACTCATCCTTCACCTTAGAAAGCATCTCTCAACATATCCCACACTATTGTACGCCTAGAAATTTCACTGAGATAAAAGGCCCTTGGATTTTTTTGGATGTGTTTCTCACCCACTGGAACACATATGTCTTCACAATAAGTCTAAAGTAACTGTTCCTTCTTGCTCACAGGTCAAATTAACATAGTATCATTGTAATGACCCAGTGTCATATGGTGTAGAAGGAAAAGACAATCTGCATTATGACTTGGGGTTGGAGGGTTGATCTACCTTTGAGGTAGGACAGTGAAGTTGTACTATTAGCCTTGCTAGCTAAAAGCAAATAGAGTCTGGTAGTTTTTACTAACAGTTACAGAGAAAAAAGCATTTGCATGCATACCAGGGTACCAGCCTCCTCTTATTAAGGGCATTCTGGATCTGTAAACTGGCTCAAGTCTGGAAATTAACTTAGGAAGCAGCACACTCTGTGTTATGACACAGATAAGACTTTTGTTAACTTGGCCTAGTATTTTTTCTGCTTATATAAATAAAGTGAGAATTTAGTAGGCCTTCTATCTATTTCACTTATAGGGACACCATGATCAACCAGCCAGTGCTGTAGGTCTGTACAAGTCATACAATTCAGGCTGCTGCTTTGACTCTGCTATCCCTTCCAGTAACCATGTCCACTTGCCTTTGGAGATTGAGTGCTGCCACTTAGCCCATACTCTCTCAAGATCCCATTAATTTTATTGCTTTTACATTTCCAAGTTTAATGACTATGGTTCCTATTTTAAGATCTGGCCTGTGGTCAAAAGTAATTAAAAATTAAAAATCAACTACAGAAAGAAAGTAAAGAAACCCATAAATATGTGGACATTAAACAACATACTTCTAAAATATGACTGAGTCAATGAAGAAATAAAACAGGAGGTCAAAAGATATATAGAGACAACTGATAATGACAATATGACATATCAAAATTTCTGGGATGCCACAAAAGCAGTAATAAAAGGGAATTTATATCATTACAGTCCTAGCTCAAGAAATAAGAGAATTCCTAAGTAAACAATCTAATATTACATCTTAAAGAACTAAAAAAAGATCAAAAGCAACCCAAAGTCAACAGAAGAAAGATAATAATAAAAATTAGAGCAGATTTAAATGAAACAGAGAACAAAAATACTATATAAAAGTTAACACAGCAAAGAGCTAGTTCTTTGAAAATATTAATAAAATTGACAAAGTCCTGTCTAGACCCACAAGAAAACCCCTCCCAAAGACCCATATAAACAAAATCAGAAATAAAAGAGAAGTTATCACAGACATCATAGATACCAGTATTCAAAGGATCATACTAGAAAACTATGAAAGACTATATGTCACCAAATTCAATAACCTAAAAGAAATAGATAAGTTCTGAGAAATATATAACATCTTAGACTGAACCATGAAGAACTGGAAAATCTAAATAGACTGATCAACAGTGAGGAAATGGAAACAGCCATGAAAACCTCAAAAAAAAAAAAATCTGGGACCACATAGATGCACTAGTAAATTCTATCAAACATTCAAAGAAGACTTAAAACCTATCATTTTCAAAATCTTCCAAAAGATGAAGAGCCAATTCTTCCTAAGGCATTTTATGTGACCAGCATAATCCTGACACCAAAACCTGGCAAGGATAAAAGTAAAAAAGAAAACTACAGCCATTATCTCTGATGAATACAGATGCAAAAAACCTAAACAAAATATTACCTAATAGAATACAACAATACATTAACAAATGATACATTGTGATCAAGTGGGGTTCATTTAGAGGCACAAAGATGGTTCAACATAAAGAAATCAACCAACATGATATACCACATTAACAACAGAAAGGGTAAAAATCATATGACCTTATCAAATAGATGCAAAAAAGCATTTTATAAGGTACAGCATCCATTTATGATCAAAACACTCAATAAAATGGGCATTAAAGGAAAGTACCCCAACATAATAAAGGCAATAAATGACAAACACTCAGCCAATATCATACTCAATGGTGAAAAACTGAAAGCTTTTCTTCTAAAATCAGGTACAAGACAAGGATGTCCACTCTTATTCATCATAATTCTAGAAGTCCTAGTCAGAGAAATCAGCAAGAGAAAGAAATAAAAGACATCCAAATATGGAATAATGAAGTAAAAGTCAGTTTTGCAGGTGACATGATTCTGTATATGAAAGACCCTGAAGATTCCACCCAAAAACTAGTAGAAACAATAAACAAATATAGTCAAGTTGCAGGGTACAAAATCAATCAAATCCATTGCCTTCCTGTATATTAACAATGAAACTTCAGAAAAACAAATGAAAAAAAAAAAAAAACTCAAAAAACAATTCTTGTTGTAATTACAACCAAAAGAATAAGGTACCTAGGAATAAACTTAACAAAGGATGTGTATTGAAAACTACAAAGTATTATTAAATGAGATTGAAAAATATAAAACAAAGTGGAAAGATATTCTGTGTTAATGGGTTGGAAGAATCAACATAGTTAAAATGGCCATATTACCCAAAGCAATATACAGATTTAATGCAATCCCCATTAATATCTCAATGTCATTTTTTGAAGAAATAGAACAAAAAAAATCATCAGATTTGTATGGAACTACAAAAGACCCCAAGTAGCCAAAGCAATCCTGAGGAAAAAGAATAAAGCCAGAAAAATGCACAACCTGGCTTCAAATTATACTACAGAGCTATGATAATCAAAACAGCATGATATTGGCAGAAATATGGACACACAGACCAATGAAACAGAACTGATAGCCCAGAAATAGAACTACATGTATATGGGCAAATATTTTTTGACAAATAAGTCAAAAACACACACTGGAGAGAAGAAACCCTTTCCAATAAATTATGCTGGGAAAATTAGAAAGCCACATGCAAAAGAACAAAACTAGACTACAATTTGTCCCCATGTACAAAAATTAATTCAAAATGTACCAAAGACCTAAATATAAGATCTGACTCAAGAAATTACATAGAAGAAAAACTAGTTACTAAACTTATAGAACATTTTATGAAATTGACCCCAAAGGCAAAGAAAGTAAAGGCAAAAATAAATAAATGGGACTATATCAAACTAAAAAGTTTCTGCACAGCAAAAGAAACCACCAACAAAATAAAAAGACAATCAACTGAGTGGGAGATGATATATTTGCAAACAACATCTCTAATAAGGGGTTAATCTCCAAAATATATAAAGAACTCATGCAACTCAACATCAAACAAACAAATAATCCAATTAAACAACTGGCAGAAGATCTGGACAGACATGTCTCATCAGAAGACATACAGATGGACAACAGATATATGAAAAGATATATCTGTTCAATTTTACGAGCTATTAGGAAAACGAAAATCAAAACTACAATGAGATGCCATGTCACACCTGTTAGAATAGCTTTTGTCAACAATACTCCTATATAATAAAGAGGTAATATGCAAATTGACATCACTGCAACACATAAGATGGCCACTCTCATGCGGTCAAAGATGGCTGCCCCATGTGGACACAAGATGGCCGGCAGGGGAGGCAGTTGTGGGCAATCAGGCCAGCAGGGGAGGGCAGTTGGGAGAGACCAGGCCTGCAGGGAAGGGCAGTTGGGGGTGACCAGGCCTGCAGAGGAGGGCAGTTGGGGGGAACCAGGCCTGCAGGGGAGGGCAGTTGGGAGGGACTGGGTCTGGAGGGGAGCAATTAGGTGTTGATCAGGCTGGCAGGGGAGTGGTTAGGGGCAATCAGGCAGGCAGGCAGGCAAGTGGTTGGGAGCCTACAATCCTGGGTTGTGAGAGGGATGTCTGACTGCACATTTATGGGTTAAGGCCTAAGTAGGCAGTCAGATATCCCTTGAGGGGTCCCAGATTGGAGAGGTTGTAGGCTGGGCTGAGGGACATTCCCTGTCCCCGCCCCCCTGTGCATGAATTTCATTGTGGGAATGTAAACTGGTACAGCTGCTATGGAATACAGTATGGGGGGTTCCTTAAAATATTAAGAGTAGAGTTTCCATAAGACCTACAAATTTATTTTCTGGATGACTACTCGGGAAACCTAAAAACATTTATTCACAAAGACATATGCACACTTATACGCTCATTGCAGCATTATTCTTGGTGGCCAAGACATGGAGATTACCAACATGTCCTTCAATAAAAGATTGAATAAAGAAGATATGCTACATACTTAGCATGGAATACTGCTCAGCCATATAAAAAATTAAAATACTGCCATTTCTGACAACATGGATGGACCTTGAGAATATTATGCTAAATCAGTGGTTCTTAACTTTCTGGCTCTTCAACTACAGTTCCTCATGTTGTGACCCAACCATAAAATTATTTCGTTGCTATTTCATAACTGTAATGTTGCTATTGTTATGAATCCTAATGTAAATATCTGACATGCAGGATGTATTTAGATGACCCCTGTGAAAGGGTCGTTGATCGCCAAAGGGGTTGAGACCCACAGGTTGAGAACCGCTGTAAGTGAATTGTTAGAAAAAGCTAAGAACACTATGCTATCACTCATATGTGGGACATAAACTGAAACTTACAAAGACAATATTATGGTAGATACCAGAAAGAAATGGGTTAGGGGATAGTAAATGGTAAAGGAGGTCAAATGTATGGGGACAGAAGATTATTTGACTTTGTGTGGTGGACACACAAAGCAATATACAGGTCATGTATCATAGAAATGTCCACTTGATACACATGTGATCTTATTAACCAATGTAACCCAATACATTTAATTAAAAAAAAGACCTCCAGTCAGTTGAGTGGGTCTTAAATGACAGATCTACAATAAGCATTTATTCTTTTTTATTTAATTTTTTAAATCCTCACCCAAGGAGTGAGGATGTTTTTTTCCCATTGAATTTAGTGAGAGAGAGAGGGAAGAGAGAAATATTTAGTGAGAATGTTTTTTCCCATTGAATTTAGTGAGAGAGACACATCAACTGGTTACCTCTCATATGCGCCCCAACAGGGGGCAGGGATCAAACCCACAACCCTCTTGTGTGTAGACTGAGGCTCTAATCCCTGAGCACTGATGGCCAGAGAATGCTCTAAGCCTTTGAGTATCTTCCTCTACATTAAATCAAGGCAAATCTAGTACTTCGGATGTACTTACTAGTATCTCCTTTTTGGTTTATCTTTCAACCACACAAAATGTTAGAGCCTTTCCTAACTCCTCAAACTGAAACATTAAAGGCAGACTCTCTACTTAATGAGCCCATATCAGTAAATTCAGCATGGTAAAAAACTTTGTGTTCATTCCACCATTATCCCACAACACTTGTGTTCATTTCTACACATATTCTTTGGATTTCTGTCTGTATAAATCAGGCAACTCAAGTAGTTCTTTTAGATAATAATGCACCTACTCATGGGTCACATATTGTACTTCACCTTTAGGAAACTGCTAGGACTTGAGTCGGGTTATAGTTCTAGAAGAAAAGATGTGTGGTGGGACTGGTTCTGAGGAGAATCAGCATTATATTACATGCCAGCTGCCTCACAGGAGGCAGTTTCTTCAGTCAATCCAGGATTCATCTCCATAGACTAGTGTAGGAACACTGGTAGATATCACTGTGAGTGGAGGGGCCACTACTACTGGGTTTGGGGAAGCTGCTTCTACTGGGTGGTAAGTACACCTCTTCTACCTGCAAAGAAGGCTCTTCAGAAGACATGGCTTAATGTACCCAGCTCATTAAGTTAATCCCATATATCTTTACCCAACCTTATAAGATCCTATTCTTTCCCAATGTCCTCACTTTAACAATAGACACCTTGTAAGGCTGGGAGATGTGTTTGCAGTGTAACTCAGCCCTTGCAGAATGAGGTACTGCAATTTAAGACTCATGATTATAGGAGATAAGACTCTTCTTCAGGCCACACATAGAAGGTGTTTGGTCATTTATGCAGTGTTTGAGCTGAGGATTCAAATCTCTGAGCTCATTCTTTTCTTCCACAATTTTGTTGAATGACATTAGGAGAACCAACCAACTAACATCATATTTGTTAGTTTTCCAAAACTGTTCCAAACTATAATACACAGAGTTACCTAGCTGCTTATTTGTTACAGTGGTTGATTAAGAGTATACCATGCAGATATTTTCTGTGTATCTATAGAAAGTTAATACCAAGGACTATTAACTCTTCATTTACTACTAAAAATAAATTCATTAGCATTTTAAAATTGGAATTCCAGAATACCCCAGACCAATTCATAAAAATCATCTAAACTAATAAAAGCGAAATAGTAAAATTAACCGTTTCTTCGGGACGCCCAACAGCCAATCAGAACAATGGTATGCAAATTAGCTCAGCCAAGATGGCGGAGGCCTGGGCTGACAATGGAGCAATCGTGCCGGGGCATGCAGAGGCCAGGCCTCCCCCCTTGCATGCTCCGGCGGTCGGTTCCGGACAGTGGTGGGGGCTGCAGGGCCGGGCGGCCTCCCAGGCCCCCAGTTCTGTGGCCGGGGCTGGCAATAGAGAGATGGGGCTGGGAATAGAGAGATCGCGCTGGCCCATGCACAGGTGGAGGCCTGACCTCAGCATGTGTGTGCCCTGGAAGTCGATTCAGGGCAGTGGCGGTTGGCAGCAGGGCCGGGAGCTGGCTGCCCAGGCCCTGGCCCTGCAGCCTGGGCCTGGGAATAGAGCGATTGCGCCAGTGGTTGGTTCTGGGCGGCCTTGGGTGAGAGCCGGCCCGGCCCTCGGCTGGGGCTGGCAATAGAGCAATCGTGCCCACGGTGGTTCCAGACAGCGGTGAGCAGCCACAAGGCTGGGAGCTGGCAGCCCAGCCCAGCGCTGCGAGGCCTGGGAATAGAGCAATTGGGCCCACATGACCTCAGAGGCTTAGTGGTGGGGGCTTGAGGTGGGTACCCCCTCGGGGTCATGCCCGAGCATCCTCTGCCCCCGCGCAGAGCCTCTGCCACAGGTCCAGCCACCTGCCTCCACCCTGGGGGCCTCCATGGGGTGTGTGTGAGCGTATGCCTGGCTCCACCCCTGTGTGTACGCTCAGCAGCATGGCCCCCCCAAGGGACCATGCACCAGCGTCCACCCCCTGGCCTGCACCAGGTGTGTCCCCTCAGTGGTGGAGGCCCACCACGTATGTGCGATGGTAGACCACCCAGCTGGAAACGTCCACACCTGCACTCACCAGCCATCCCACCCCCCAGTGCACGAACCCTGAGGGGGCTGTGGCCAGCCTGAAAACAGCCCTCAGCCCCTCACCCAGACTGGCCATGCATGCCAGCAGGTGGGCATCCTCCCAGGGGTCCCAGACTGTGAGAGGGCACAGGCCAGGATGAGGGACCCCCTCCTCCCCTCGCCGAGTGCACAAATTTTTGTGCACCGGGCCCCTAGTCCTTAATATTTCTCTTGAACCGCTGCAGTACCAAGAACTGTTCTGGGATTTTTTAGAGCAACACAGTTAAAAATATATCTGTGTATATATACTGTATGTATGTATGTGTGACTGTGTATGTGTGTATAAGTCTATCACATTCATAAAAACATTTATTATAAGATATTGGCTTGAAGAACGGCCCAATGGAAAAGGAAATCATCTGAGAAACCAAGATGGCGGCATAGGTAAACACCTGGAATTGCTGCCTCTCACAACTATTTCAAAATCACAACGAAAACAAAAAACGGACACCACCCAGACCCACAGGAAGGCTGGCTGAGTGGAAATTCTACAACTAGAAAGAGACTGAGACTCAGAAGAGGTGTGGAAATAAAGTGCAGAGGTACGGAGGCATGCACAGTTAATGGGTTTGTGGAAAGGGCTAGCAGCATTTTGTACTGGAGGGAGGCACAAGCTCGTGACGGCTCTGAACTCCAGTTCTAGGCGAGTTTCTGGGGACTCAGAACCATACAGGGAGGATCTGGACTGTCTGACACCATCTGGCACCATCTAGCACTGGGAGGAACTCCAGAGAGGCTTGAGACCCGGTGCCTCTTAGAACAGGGCTGAGAAGCAGTCATAGCAAAAAGATAAAAGAATCCAAAAATATGAAGACAGTGTAAGGAACCTCTGGGACAACTTCAAGGGTACTAACATCAGAATGGGGTGCCAGAAGAAGAGAGAAAGCAAGATATTGAAAACCTATTTGAAGAAATAATGACAGAAAACTTCCCTTACCTGGTGAAAAAAATCTAATATAATAAAAGAGTAATATGCAAATTGACCGTTACCCGAGACACCTAAGCCACACCCACCAGCCAATCAGAGCGGCTGTGTGCAAATTAACCTAGCCAAGATGGAGGCCAGCAGCTACGGAGCTAGAGCAAACCAAAGGTTTCTATTGCAACTGCCTGCCTAGGCTGGCTGAGCCTCTGCTCACAGCCACGCCCACCAGCCAAGCCATGCCTCCCAGCCAATCAGAGCGGCTGTATGCAAATTAACCCAGCCAAGATGGAGGCCAGCTGCCATGGAGCTAGAGCAAAACAAAGGCTTCTGTTGCAACTGCCTGCCTAGGCTGGCTGAGCCTCTGCTCACAGCCACGCCCACCAGCCAATCAGAGCAGCTGTATGCAAATTAACCCAGCCAAGATGGAGGCTGGCAGGGTGGCTCTGCACCGGGAGCCTCCGCAGCTGGCATAGCTGTTCCAGGTGTGTCAGCTCAGTGGGGGCGGGTCCGGCCTGGGGCCTCCTCAGGGCATCCAGGAGCGCCCGTACAGGTCCACTGTTTGGCTCCAACCCCCGGGGGCCTCCACCAGGCGTGTGGGAGAGCAGGTCCTCCACAGGGCTTGCAGGAGCAGCCATCCTGGGTCCGCTGCCTGGCTCCGCCCCCAGGGGCCTCCTTGGGGTGTCCAGGAGCGCCATCCGGGGTCTGCGGCCTGGCTCTGACCCCTGGGGACCTCCCCAGGGCATGCGGGAGTGCGAGGGCCTCTGCGAGGTGTGCAGGAGCAGCCATCCTGGGTCTGCTGCCTGGCTTTGCCCCCCAGGGGCCTCCTTGGGGGCATGCGGGAGCACCCATCCAGGGTCCGCTACCTTCATCCACCTCCCAGGGGCCTCCACAGGGCGTGCGGGAGCATCTGCTGCACAGTGCAGAGAATGAGAAGCCAGTCCGCTGCCCAGCTCCACCCTGGGTGTGTTTGCTCAGCAGCAGGGCCCCACCGAGGAATCTTGCACCAGCGTCCGCCCCTGGCTTGCCATCCAGCTCCGCGCCAGGTGTGTCCCCTCAGTGGTGGGGGCCCACCAGCGTGTGCGATCGTGGGCCCTCCAGTGGGAAACGTCCAGGCCTGCACTCACCAGCCCTCTCACCCCCCAGTGCACGAACCCTAAAGGGGCTGTGGGCAGCCTGAAAATGGCCCTCAGCCCCTCACCCAGGCTGGCCAGGCATGCCGGCAGGTGGACATCCCCCCACGAGGTGTCCCAGACTGCAAGAGGGCACAGGCCGGGCTGAGGGACCCCCACTCCCCCAGTGCACAAATTTTTGTGCACCGGGCCCCTAGTAGACTTATAAGTCCAGGAAGCACAGAGAATCCCAAAAAAAAGGAATCCAAAGAGGACCACACTAAGACACATCATAATTAAAATGCCAAGGGCAAAGGACAAAGAGAGAATCTTAAAAGCTGCAAGAGAAAAGCAGTCAGTTACCTACAAGGGGGCATCCATACGACTGTCAATTGATTTCTCAACAGAAACTTTGCAGGCCAGAAGGGAGTGGCAAGAAATATTCAAAGTGATGAATAACAAGAACCTATAACCAAGATTAATTTACCCAGAAAAACTATCATGCAGAATTGGTGGTCAGATAAAGAGCTTCACAGACAAAAAAAAGCTAAAGGAGTTCATCACCACCCAACCAGTATTATATGAAATTAGGAGCCCAGTGCACAATATGTTGTGCACTTGGGGGGTCCCTCAGCCTGGCCTGTACCCGCCCAACCTACAGCCCGCCACCTGCCCATTGCACCCCGCCCACCTCACACACCCCGGCCTATCACCTGCCCCACATGCCATGCTCACTCTGCTGCCTGCATTGCACCCGCCTCTGCAGTTGTACTGCCGGCCTCCATCTTGGCTGAGTTAATTTGCATACAGCCACTCTGATTGGCTGGTGGGCATGGCTTAGGCATCCAGTAGAAACAGTCAATTTTAATATTACTGTTTTATTAGAGTAGATGCTGAAAGGTATCCTTTGAGAAGAGGAAGAAGAAAAAGTAAGGATAAAAATTACGAACAACAAATACATATCTATCAACAAGTGAACCTAAAAATCAAGTGAATAAAAAAATCTGATGAACAGAATAAACTGGTGAATAGAATAGAATCAGAGACATAGAAAGGACTGACAATTTTTGGGGAAAAGGGTGTTGGGGGTGCAGGAAGAGACTGGATAATAATCGTACACCTATGGAGGAGAACAGTGGGGGGGTAAGGGCAGAGGGTGGGGTGGGAACTGGGAGGAGGGGAGCTATGGGGGGAAAAAAGAGGAACAACTGTAATAATCTGAACAATAAAGATTTTAAAAAGAAAAATGAACATCCTCCTTTCCCCCCGCCCCCCCAAAAAAAGATATTGGTTCACATGGTTATGGAGGCTGTGAAGGCACAAGATCTGAAGTTGGAAAGTTGAAGCCCCAAGAGAGCCCCAGTCTGAGCTGTGGCCTGAGAAGCAGGAGAGCTGATGGTGTAAGTTCTAGTTCAAGTCAGAGTCTGAAGGAGGAGACCAGTGCCTAGTTTGAAGACAGGCATATAAAGCAAATTGTCCCTTATTCAGCTTTATTGTTTTATGAAGGCCATTCACATTGGGGAGGGCAATCTGCTTTACTCAGTCTATTGATTTAAATGTTAAACTCCCTCTTAATGTTTAAGCAAATATCTGAGCACCCATGACTCAGCCAAGTGACACATAAAGTGAACCATCACATTCTTTCTGTGCCACACACTCTTCTAGACAATGGGGATTTACATCCTATCCTATATAATAAAAGCCAAATATGCAAATCAACTGAATGGTGGAATGACTGGTGGAACAGCTGGTTGCTCTGACGTGCACTGACCATCAGAGGGGCATATGCTTAGGCCCCAGGCCAGCCAAGGCAGGTGCCAGTGGGGGCTCACTGATTGCCAGCCAGGCCTAGGCAATCCCTACTCGTGCTCGAATTTCATGCTTCAGGCTTCTAGTCAGAAAATAAAACAGATAAAATTCTCTGCCCTCCTTGACCTTACATAGTGGATGGAGACAGATAATAAATAAAATAAGTGAAGAATGAGAGTTTTCTTGACTTTGGTAACTAGGTTGTATGGTGACTCTGAACTAGGTAGGAGGGAGATTGGGAAGGAGCCCTCTGCCTCCAATCTCTGCCTTCTCCCTTGTCTCCTCTCAATTGTTACATTCTTATGTGTTCTTCAGTGTCCCATTCCCTGCTATGCGTGGTTGTGTCATGCAAGTTTATCATTTGCCGGACCTGGGAGTCATATTTCGCCTCGTATCTTTCTCTACATATTCAGTGGTAAATTTAGATTGAACAACATTTTAAATTTTAAAAAATTTTGAGCATCTAGTATGTGCAGGCACCTGTGTGTACGTGCTATATTTCAGTTATGTTTCAGTTTACAAAGATAAAGCGTTTAGGAAGTGTCCATGAGTTGTAAGAGATCCCAGCAGGCTGGAATGATCATGAGGCTGCACACAGGGCATTTGATCTCCTGTGGAAGAATGGGTAGGATTCAGAACATGGGTGGAGAGGAGAAAAGATTTCTTAGGCCAGTGGTTCACAAACTTGCGTGCATTTTCAGATCACCCTGGGGAACTGCAGAAATGGTAACGTGTGGGCTGTGAGCTGCACCTCCACAGATTTTGTTGAACTTGGTCTAGAGTGAAGCCTAAGTATCAGCTTTTTAAAATCCTTCCCAAGGGTTTCTGATGGGCTGTCAAAATTAAGAAGCATTGGGAATGGTGATACTCCATCAGCAGTAAAGACAAGTAGGGGTCAGACTGTGGGGTGCCATGAAGGCCACGGTCAAAGTGTTAGAAAACTGCTGAAGAAGTTTGAGCAAGGAAGAGCATAATTAGTTTTTTTTTAAAGGCTATAATTTATAATTTGGAAATTGATTACTTTAAAATAGAGTTTTACAGAATTAAAAATGTTATCAGAGCACCAGAACACCAGCTCTTTCTTCTTTGACTTGGTGCGTGCAAATCACCTGGGATCTTGTTCAAACACAGATTTGGATTAGGTAGGGCCAAGGTGGGGCCTTGGTGGGGCCTGAGACTGCGTGTTAAATAACTTCGTGTGACACTGCTGCTACAGATCCACAGATCACATTTTGAGTAGTGAGTCAACACTACTCAGATTCTTTTAGGAGAAACTTGAGCCAAAAAGCAAGTTTCTATTTTTTATAAGTTTACAACAGGGACTGTGTCTTATTTATCCTGGAGTTCTTATAGTGACTTGACAGTGCTTCGTATGAATAGGGGCTTGATCTATATTTACTAAATGAATGAATTATTCCTTACATTTAATACTGAAATGCTAGTAAAAAACATTGTAGTTCCTTATGTCAGGGAATCACAGTCATACTTCTGAGTTCTTTCCCTTTATTCCTTTTGGAAAAAGATACACACAATTTTCCTCTGTGTTATCTGTTTATAATGATTTGTGGTTAATTTCAAATATCTTCTATTATGAAATTGTGGAATTCTGGAAACTTCAGTATTTATTTTTTCATACTCTATGTAACTTCATTATTATTATTGAAATTTACAGTCATTATTTTTTTTAAATTGCTAACAGTAAATGTTTATTTATGACTGAAGCCAAGAAGAATTTATAAATGCATTTTAATATCTTGCTGATAAAATAGTAACATTCCATCTTTGCAATCTTGCAAGGAATACAGGAAGATATTGTAAAGGCTTTGATGTGTATATCTACTGTAACTAGGTAATCGGAACACATACACACACACATACACACCAATCTACTATAGTGTTACACCATACCAACTTTTCAGAAAGGCCATTTTAAAGCTCTACTGGATAGCTGAGTAAATAGCGTCCGAGATTTAAAGAATGGGGAGTAGGGAAGAGATGGAAGTAGTAAGCAGCACATTTTTAAGCACACGACATTAGGAATACTAAAAGGATTGGGGGCGGGGAGGGAGGGAAGGCAACTGAGCATTTTCAGAAAGAGCATTTGGCAACATTCAATGCATGAGGAGGCTGTGCTTGGGCCCATCCACTCTCTCCAGCTTCTCAAAGTGTTTCCTGGCATTGCGAATGTTTATCATAGTGGCTGCAGATGGGATCGACGGATCTGACATCACCACCATCATGTACGTGTTGGAGGTGAAGATGTCGATGAAAGCGGTGAGGTTGGAATTTCTGACTTCCATGCTCTGGAAAGAAGCGGCCAAGTTACTGCATCTCAGCTGGAACTGCTTAAGGATGTTGCTGATCTTCTCAAACCGGTGGACGTCGTGCTGCTCTTCGCACTGGTAATGGGAAATGACCAGGAACGTTGCTCTCTCGAACAGCAGAACTTCATCGGCCTCGATAATTTGGGCAAAATTCCTCAGGTTCATCTCCAGCTGCTGGACGTTGGGAATCAGCAGGTAGACAATACTGGACCAGGTTTTGTAGAGCGTTTAATCCCAGATGGAGGTTCGAAAACAAGCGCACTCCAGGGGGCGAGACAAACGCCGCAGGTCTTCCTCTCACTCTTTAAAAATCAGGTCATGCTGATCCTCCTGAACCAGATCCATTTTGTGCACCAGGCAGAAGATGTTGGCATCAGGGGAGTGCTGGAGGATGGCCTCCAGGCACGCCTGGTAATAATGCGTGTCCTTCTCCAGTTCGCGGCTCTCCACGTCAAACACGTAAATCAGCACCTAGACATTGCAGAAGATGTTGTCTCGCTGGCTGGTGAAGTAGTTTTCCATGAAGGTGTCCTGCCCGCCGCAGTCCCACAGGTTCAGCACCAGGTTGCCCAGAAACCAGCCGTGGGAGTGCTCCACATCAATGGTGGCACCCAGGTGCAGGGTGTCCGAGGGATAGAATTTGCAAAGATAGTGGACCTCATGCTGGTCTTTCCTGACCCTCTCTTCCCCATCAACAGTACCTTTTTCTTCATGGCTGTATTGGTCTGTATCACCCGCTGGGAGTTGCCGCACACTGGGCATCAGGGCTCCGCGAACTGCAGCTCGGAGGGAGGAAGCGGCTGGGCCTCGCTGGTCAGGTGGGGAGGCCAAAAGGGTGAGCTGGGGTCGGCAAGGCCTGGTGGGGTGAGCACTGCCTCTGAAGAGAGGAGCAAATGGCTGCAGCCTACAGTCATATAATCATCTAATAAAAGGGTAATATGCAAATTAACCATCATCCTGCAACAAAGATGGCAGCTTCCATAGTGGTGGGGCTGGACACTGGCATCATCACGCAGGTAACTATGCCAGCATCCTGTGCCCTGGCTGCAGAAGGAGGGAGGGCTGCAGATACAACACAGGGCTGCTGGGCTGGGGGCATGTCCCCAGTGGCCACTGCATGGCTCAGGGCATGCCCCCAGCCCAGCAGACACAATGCAGGGAGTCCTCTGCGCATGAGCTGCAGAGGAAACACCTTTTCTGACCACTCATTGGCTAAGCTCCCTATATGCCACCACTTGCAGTGTTCTTGGTAACTTGGGTAATAAGAATCCAAGAAGGAGATCTAGGGTTTTCCCACCATACTCCTGGAGGAAAAACTAAGGTCCGCTGCTGGAGTGGATAAGAAATTTCATATCCTGCCCTAGCCAATTTGGCTCAGTGGATAGAGACTTGGCCTGCTGACCATAGGGTCTGGGTTCAATTCTGACCAAGGGCATGCACCTAGGTTGTAGGCTCCTCCCTGGCCAGGGCCCAGGTCAGGGCATATGCAGGAGGCAACCAATCAAAGTGTCCCTCTCATATTGATGTTTCTCTCTGTCTTTCCCTCTCTCTTCCACATTCTCTAAAAATCAATGGAAACATATCCTCAGGTGAGGATAAAAAAAAAGAAAGAAAGAAAGAAATGCCATATCCTATGAAAGACACATCTTGAAAATGCCTAAAGAAAGTCATTTTTTTGGGGGTATAGGGGCTGGAGTCCGTGTTGATGAAAACACCTTGGTGGCTGCAGCAGTGGCCGCAGCAGTAAGGTGATGGGGTTGGTGCCTTCCCCTGATCAGCTTGGTCACCTCCAGCAGAGGGAGGCCACACTGCAGCTGTCAGTAGGACATCCCCTGAGGGCTCCTGGACTGTGAAAGGGGGCAGGCTGGGCTGAGTGACCCACCCCCCCAGTGCACGAATTTCATGCACCTGGTCTCTAGTTATTTTATTTAAAAAAAAAAACTAATCAAGCCCTGGCCCGTGTGGTTCAGTAGGTTGAGCATTGTCCCATGCTGAAAAGTTTCGGGTTCGATTCTCGGTCAGGGCGCATGACTGGGATTAAGGGCTTGATCCCTGGTGGGGGTGTGCAGGAGGCAGTGAGCCATGTTTCACTCTCACATCGATGTTTCCTCTCTCTCCCTTTCCTTTGTCTCTCTCTAAAACTCAATAAAAAATTAAAAAAAAATCTTTCAGAAAAGAAGTTAATCAAGTGTGTGTCCTATGAGCACACACACACACATACACTCACGCTTATATACATACTCTGTCCGAATTGCATAGATTTGACTTTTCAAAGAGAAAGAAAATGCTTCTCAGTTTAATATGTCTAGATGAAATACATTTTCAGATATTTTGTACTAGCTTCTATACTTCAATATCTAGCCATCTATCCTTCATTATGTTAAATGCATTTAAAAAAATATCCTGTGTAAAATCCACAGATGACTCCCTGGCATACAAAATGGGTTCATCCCCATAAAAATGCAAATTAACTGTGTGCAAATGTAGGCCTTGAGCATTTGTATAGAAAATTAAAAAAGGCTTCTAACTGAGCCCCAAGGAGCTCTACCGACAATGAGCTGATGTGCAGCCACAGTAATGGCACCAGATACATTACAGAGCCTTTCTCTGAAGATACTTCCTGAGTATTTAACTAGAAATTCAAAAGTTTTTAATCAGAAAATCGTCTGTTTGAAAGGAATTACAGATCTGTTAGACCTTTGCAGAACAGAGTAGTCCTACAGCCTGCCAGTCTGAGATTATATGGCATTGTAAATTTCCTGAATGAGAGCAGAAATTGTGCAGTAATTGGATTAAACAGTGAAATGATCCATGGACAAAGAGAAGTAATTATTTAACCAGGGTTAAGCAGGAGCCTCTAAGCTTCGGGGCCTTTATCAGAGTTATCTCAAACTGTGTGTGTGCGTGCAGTAGGGTTAGAACCCTGTTTTGAGACATTCACAGGGTGTTGCAAATAGTTGGCCCAGTGAAACTCCGGTCACTTTTTGCCTTCAGCAGAGAAAATGTTGCTGATACTTTTACCAAGTTTATGTGGTTTGTCTTAAATGTCTGGAAAGTATGATATATGTGTTACTATATTTAACTCCCCTCATATTTTTTAGTGAATGAAAAGCACCAGAAATATTCTGGTGAAACTGCCAATCACTTTTCTCACTGTGTTTCCAAAAGCATAATAGCATTTAGCAAACCACTCTTTCTGATATGTTTAATCCCCACGGCTCTTTATTTTGCTTCTGCCCAACATTGAAAAGGGAAGGGGAGAAAAGTCCATACAAATCCCTGTGGGAAGCCAGGCTTGAGGACCAATCTTCATGATTTTAACCCATTTGCCCTTGCTGGGAAGTAGGGCATTCCCGTCCCACCCACCCAGTGGGATCCTCGGACCTCTCTCTCTTTTTCTCTCTCCATTTCTTTTTTGTTTCCTTCACATAACAACTCTGTCCTTAATGAGTTCCTAATTATCCCATTTTGTATCCAAACTTTGGACCCATCCATGTTATTTTTTTTAAATTTTTTTTTTTATTTCAGAGAGAAAGTAGGAGGGAGAGAAAGATAGAAAGATCAATGATGAGAGATAATCTTTGATTTGCTGCCTCTGGCATGCCCCCTATTGGGGATTGAACCTGAAACCCTGGCATGTACACTGACCAGGAATGGAGCCTCGAACTCCTGGTTCCTTAGGTTGATGCTCAACCACCGAGCCACACCAGCCAGTCTTGGACCCACCTAAGTTGTTTTAAAATTATTATTGTGTATATAATTATAAAGCCACTTGACTCACATAAAATTTTACTCTGTATAGACAATTTCTCTGTTAGCATATGTTCTGAAGCTGGGTCCATGATGATAGGAAGGACTGCAACTGTTTAAGTTTTTTTTGTTTGATTTTGTCTCTCTGTTGTCCTCTCCTCTGGGTCTGTCTTAAAGGAGTGGAGCAGGAGTTGTGGGTCAGAGGGCAGGGAAGTCCTGTGCTCTTCTCTGGGGTATGGTTATGGGGAAGACAAGGTTGCAAGGAAGAAAGTGTCTTCTTGGCTCTATTAGACAACCCCACCTGGAGGCCTGTGTTCCAGCCTGGCTGGGGAGCAGCAGAGTTATTTCATGCCCCAAAGCTGGCATAATTCAATAGAGGAAGCCAGAAGACTGGAACATGCCTTTCAGACAAGATGAAGTGAAATCCATAGAAAGAGGAGCAAAACCTAAAATGGAGGCCTTAGCAGTTATACCCTGGTCAAGACACAGCCTGTCTAGAGAACCAGATGAGCTATCTTCAGTGTTGGGATAACCTGAACACCTCTGGGAACCTTGATGTAACCCTGGAGGGGAGTGTGGGACCCCAAATTCATGGACATTTTTTGCCTTCCTCTTGGAAAGAGGAATTTCATTCAATTATTTAAAAATAGAGCTCTCAATCTTTCACACTTGAGTTTGCAGATTTAGATTCATACTGACTTCATTAATAGGCTGATAAAAGTATGTCTTACAAGGTGATATATCATTCTCTTTTGAAGGTCATCTGTATTATGTCTTTTTAAAAACCTTTCCTTTTCTCTTCTTCTTCTTCTTCTTTTTTTTTTTTTTTTTTACATTACTGGTCCAGTTAGAAGATTCGATGACCCCTTTAAAGTAGGGAGGGAAACTAAATTTGTCAAGAACTGGCAATCAGTTCTCATGATGTGAAACACAATGGCTGAAGGATCACACTAGTGCTTACTGAGATCCACGGTAAAACCTGCCTGGTGGGGGTTCAGGCTACTTCACACACCAATGCAAAGGACTCAGAAAAAGACCTGGAGCTTTTTAATGCATACAGAAAGGATCTACTGACTAGGGGCAAGAATACCATTGTAGACTACCCATAGCCATGTCTGTTACTGAGACTGAACAACATCACCTTTGCTCCTGTCCCAGTTAGGATATCATGGGTGTGGTCCTAGGCTCATTTGAGGTGAAAATCTCTTGGCTGGGTGAAAATCTCTTAGGAAGTGTCTGTTATTGCCAAAGCTTCTCTCTAGCATTAAAAGACTTGCCACCTGCTAAGATATCAGTGTCTCTCAGAAGACTCACTGCCATAATCCCAAAAAGAACTAGTTTGCCTCTAACTGAAGGTGATAAATAAGGAGATGTTCTAAAACAGAAATTGAGGGGGGAACAAAGTAGAAAAATAGCATAAGAGTGTGATTAAATTTTTAATGCTAGTGAATGATAAATGCATGGATAGATTTTTCTCATAAACAGCTATGGCAAACTCAGTTAAGACATCAAAATGTGATTTTAAAAACATATGGGAAAGTGAGATTCTGGCCAAGATGATGGTGCAGTTAAATATGGTACTTAAATCGTCCCACAATCACATCAAAATTACAACTAAACTGCAGAACAACCATCATTCAGAACTGTCTGAAATCTAGCTGAATAGAAATCCTACAACTAAGATTATGAAGAAGAAGCCACATGCAGTCTATATCAGGAAGAATATCTAGACTGCGAAAGGCCCCCTTGAGGAGCGAGGGGTTCAAGCCCCACATCAGGTCCCCAAACCCAGGGTCCCAGAGTCAAGAAAAAAAAGTCTCCATAATTTCTGGCTGTCAAAAAAAAAATCAGTGAGATTGTGGCTGAGTGAGATGGAGGGCTTCCGGAGCCACAGGCATTCCTCTTCAAGGGTCCAAGCACACACTTACTTGGACTCACTTGCTCTGAGCTCTAGGGCTGAGGCATCAGCTTGAAAGACACCAGGGACATACGGTGAGAAACTGAATTGTCTGGCATCGGGCAAGAGCTAGAGGGGCAGCTTTCTCCCAAATAGAAGTGCTGGCAGAGGTAATTGTTCCTTTTCTTAACCCTCCTCCCAAAAAGCCTACAGGAAGAAGCTATATTTGAGTCTTCACCAACCTGTCTAGCACTGTTTTCCCCACCCTAGTGATTCCTTGAGAACTGGCTCAATCAACTTACAGCTCAACCCAAGTCATTTCTAGTGGCATTTTCATACAAATGGTTGTCTTGGCTCATGCTTCAAACTTTACTAAAATCTCTCAAACAAGCAGCATCTGCCCTTAGTGTGCCCCATGCTTTTTACTAAGTGGCCCCAGGTCTGGCACTAATGGAAACTGGCCTTGGTTTGCAGCTTGGCCTTCTCTTGGGTACTTCCAAACCCAACACAAATAGCAGCCATTTGCAGATTACTTTGAAGCTTAGGCAGTAGCTGACCTTGGCCTACATCTCCCAGGAGGCCCCATATCCAGTGCACCTAGTGGACAGCTTCAGATCATGTAAAAACACCACCTAAACACAACTACAAGTGACACACTCATGGGGAAGACTCAGTGGGCATCAGAACCCCACTGAAGTAAGTCCTGCTCTGTGAGGTAGCTGATCCTCCATGATGGTCACAGCCAGTTCTTATAGCCATTTGGCCTGGGGGAAATCCCTCCCACTGACATGTCTACATCAACCAAGGCTCAGTTATACTAGGAGGATGTACATATCCCACACAGGGAGTATACCTGAAGCACCCAGCTTGGATGACCAGAGAGGCTATACCACTAGGCCCTACAGGACACCTAATATATAAGGCCACCTACTAAGACAGGGAGATGTAGCCGTTCTATCAAATACATAGAAACAAACACAGGTAAGTAGCTAAAATGAGAAGACAAATAAACATGTCTGAAATAAAAGAACAGAACAAAACTCTAGAAAAAGAACTAAACAAAATGGAGACAAGAAATCTACCAGATGCAAAGTTCAAAACACTAGTTAGATGATCAATGAACTTAGAGGTAGAAGAACTTAGTGAGAACTTCAACAAAGAGATAGGAAACATAAACATGAAAACATAAAAAAGGACCAGTCAGAAATGAAGACTACATTAACTGAAATGAAGAACATATTACAGGCATCAATAGTGAAGCAGATGAAGCAGAGGATCAAATCAATGACTTGGAAGATTAGAAAGCAGAAAACACCCAATCAGAACAGCAAAAAGAAAAAGAATAAAAAAAATGAGAATAGTATAAGAAACCTCTGGGACAACTTCAATTATACTAACATTTGTATCATGGGGGTGCCAGAGGTGACGAAGGAGAGCAAGATACTGAAAACCTATGTAAAAAAATAATGGTGAAAACCTTTCCTAATCTGGTGAAGAATTCCAGAAACGCAGAGCATTCCTAACAACATGAGGTCAACACTAAGACATATTATAACTAAAATACCAAAGCTTAAAGACAAAGAATTTTAGAAGCAGCAAGAGAAAAACAGTTATCTACAATGGAGCACCCATGAAACAGAAATCAGTCAACTTTTTTCTCAATAGAAACTCTGCAGGCAAGAAATGAGTGGCAAGAAATACTCAGCGTGATGAATAGTAAGGGCCTACAATCAAGATTACTCTGCCCAGCAAAGCTGTCATTTAGAATCAAAGGACAGATAAAGAGCTCCCAGACAAAGAAAAAGCTAAAAGAGTTCATCACCACCAAATCAGTATTATAAGAAACTAGGGGCCCGGTGCACAAAAATTTGTGCACTTGGGGTGGAGGGAGTCCCTCAGCCCGGCCTGTGCCCTCTCACAGTCTGGGACCCCTCAGTGGATGTCCTATGATGGCCCCAGTCTGCCAGGTGCCTTTTGTGTGTGTGTGTGTGTGTCCTCCTGTGTGTGTCTACCTGCTGGGGACCTGCCACCAGGCACACTGTGGAGGCTTGGAGCAGGCACCCCCTCTATGTTGATCTCTCAGACTCTTGCCCTCCCCTGCATGTTGTTCTCTTTTTTGAGCTGTGGCCAGGGCTGGGTGCTGCCTGCCTCCCAAGCTTGCCTACTGCCCATCT
>PVJC01025186.1:0-24928 GCA_004026665.1 Murina feae | reverse complement strand
GGTGGTGTGGGGGTGGGGGTTGTGATCAGTTGGCGGTGGATGGTGTCGGGTTGGGCGGGTGGGATCAGCGGGTGGTGTGGTGGTGGGTGGTGTGAGGGTGAGGGGCAAGATCAGCGGGTGGCAGGTGGTGTATGGGGGGTGGGTGGGGCGAGATGTGCGGGTGGCAGGTGGCAGGTTGTATGGGTACAGGCTGGGCTGAGGAACCCCCTAGTGCACAAATTTTTGGGCACTGGGCCCCTAGTTTAGAAAATAAAGAACTTGAATGATAACTTGATTTTTTTTTGTTTGAATCACACAGCTAAAACTTTTTTTAAAAAAGGTGTTAGTCATATCTACCTACACAAAATAAACTGGTTAAAAACAAATATTTTTCTCTTGAAATATTGTCAGAGTCTAATCTCAACTGTGATAAATAGTGTATCTGTAAGTTAAGAACAAATTCGCAGCCTGGTCCTGGTCCTTTAACTCTGAAAAGATTCATTTTTAGATAGAGGTTGCTAAGCAGTCAAGTAAATCTCATCTGTTCTTGGGCTTCCTGAACATTGGAACCCCTCCCTTCATGACTCAGGAAATGACAACCAACAAAATAAATCATGTGTGGATCCAAGATCAGACAGGACCTTTACAATAAATAATAAAGAAAGAGAATTGATGTCAACTACAGCCTGAGACCCAGAGATAAAAGATACTGGATTGAAGACCAGGGAAAGCCTTGGGCCAGCATCACGCATTTTATTTGCAGTATAAGGAAAATGACGTCTGGTTTGCTCTCCCTCCCAGGAGCACACCGACGCTTCCCCCCACCCTCTCCTTTCCCCACAGGCGTGCATCTCCTAAACTCTAAGGGACCCCACAGGGCTTGCAATGGGCAGTGGCAGCCTATTCCAGGCAAATCTCCTGAACCTGTCAACCAAGGCCCCCTTTTCTCTGACTTCTTAGTGAGCCAAAGCAGCCCCTCCTAGGCTCATTTCCCCAGCCTGTCCTGGTTTTACTGCCCCCAGCTTGAATAAACGTTCTCTAAAATTCAAAAAAAGAAAGAAAGAAAAACAAAATCTGGAAACCTGGCCACTCCTGGAAAGCTGAAGAATAATTGCTCCAGAAATGAACTAATCAGTTCAGGAAATGTGTCTTCCCTGGAGTTGCTTCTCTCACCAGCTCCAGTCCTTCAACCAAAACCCCTCCTCTCTCCTTTTTTTTTAAAAAAAAGATATTTATTTAAAAAAAATTTTTTATGGACTTCAGACAGGAAAGGAGAGATAGAAACATCAGTGATGAGAGAGAATAGTTCATCAGCTGCCTCCTGCACACCTCCTACTGGGGATCGAGCCTGCAACCTGGGCATGTGCCCTGACCGGGAATCAAACCACGACCTCTGATTCATAGGTTGAAGCTCAACCACTGAGCCACACTGGCCAGGATCCGCTCTCCTTTTTCACCCGAGTACCAAGTTCAGAAAAGAAACTACTATTTCCTAGACTTGCGTCTGTCTGGTTCAGTATAATATCAAGTCCAGGACAACTGAGCCATAAGGAGGTATTCAAAAAAACAAAGAATAATGAAAATAAAAGGGATAGAAAAGGAATCCAGAAGAAGAGGAGGGGCAGAGAGAAGGGGAGAAAATGCGAGCAAGGACTATGGCAACTCTGTTTTTCCACTTAGTACACTGTATACACTTACTAAATGTAGAAAGACCAAAGGGGGAAAAAAGGATTCTATTTTAAAATGAGCTGCTTGCACATTCTAGGAAAGTTGCCAAGGGATGTATCGTGTTGGAAATGCACTGAAATGGGCTTTGTTAGGCAGAAGGCTTTGTTAGACTCCTGAGCCAAGTCTAGAAGCTGCAAGTTGAGAAAAGAAACCACTCTGCATAATAACCTCCCAGGTTGTCTACAATGGGGCCATGGGAACCTTTGCAGATTTGTCCCTTTGATACAAACTTCCTTTTTCAATTCATGTGAATTTAGACTGTTGTCCTAGGAGTTGTTGGCAGTCTTGGGACACTGAGTATGTTGAGAATGGGCGGGGCCATGGAGGGGTGGGAGGCAGGTTTGGAGCCCTCCCTTTCTCTAAGTGGCGGCACCCAACCAGGGGAGGACTTGGCCAGGAAGGGGACTTGCATTAGGGGTTCCATGGGTCTTTCTTTTTCTTTAGAGAAAGAAACATCAATTCATTGCTCCACTTGTTTCTGCAGTCATTGGTTGTTTCTTTTTTGTTTATTTGTTTTTGTTAATCCTTACACAAGGATATTTTCTCCATTGCTTTAGAGAGAGTGGAAGGGAGGGGGAGAGATCGAGAGAAAAACATCAACGTGAGAGAGAGACATCAATTGCCTTTCAGCCCAAGCGCTGACGTTCTAACCACTGAGTCCAACCAGCTAGAGCCATTGGCTGTTTCTTATAGGTGCCCTAACCGGGGATCAAACCTGCAACCTTGGTGTATGGGAACAACACTAACCAACTGAGCTACCCGGCCAGGGCGAGAGCTCGAGCTTGTTCTTCATCTCTAGTGCACCGCCTAGAGTTTATGCTGGTTGAGTAATAGAATAAATGAATGCACTAACTCTGTAACACATATTCTTCTACAGGTTGTTGTTTTCCCCCTTGTTTCAGCCACACATCGAGCTCCCCTTGCTGCTATTGCCATAAAAAGGAATAAACTATTGATACATGATACAATATGGATGAATCTCAGACACAAAAAGTTGCATACATAGTATATGATTCCATTTATATGAAATGTGCAGAATAGGCAGCAAATCCATAGAGACAGAAAGTAAATTAGTGGTTGCCAGGAGCTGGGAGGCAGGAGAAATAGGGAGTGACTGCTAATGATTGTTGTTGTGTGTGTGGTGGCGGGGGGGAAGGGGGAGTCGATTGGCAGGATTAAAATGTCTTGGAATTAGTGGTAACGCTTGCACAATTTTGTGAATATACTGTACTAAAAATTAGTGAAGATGGACTTGAGGAGCCGCTAAAAAAAAAATTATTTAATTGTATATTTTTAAATGGTGAATTTTATTGTGTGTGAATTATAGCTCAATCAAAATATAATTACCTGTGTGAATTATAGCTCAATCAAAATATAATTACCATCTGTAATACTCTGAACAATAAAGATTTTAAATAATAATAATAATCATTACCTAGCTGGGCTTGTGTGGTTGTTAATTGAGCATAATTCCAGGTGCCAGGAGGTCACCCATTTGGGGTCCTGGTCAGCCCTGTCTGCCTGGGTTGTGAGCTGGATCCCTGGTGGGGGGCATGCAGGAGGTAGCCGATTGATATTTCACTCTCATTAATGGTTCCATCTCTCTCTCCCTTCCTCTCTCAATAAGAAAATATATTAAAACAATAACAATTACCTAGTAACAGTTCAGGTTTTAGCAAGTCAGATAATATAGAGCTGACTAAAGAAAATGATAACCACCTCACTCCTCATTTCTCAATTAATTTTACCCTCCCATATTTTGATCTATTTACTTGCAGTCTTTTCTGACTTCTCTTACATCTATACATTCACATAAAGAGGGTTTTTGTCTTTGTTTTTTATCCTTAACAGAATGAGGTCAGTCTATACACAGCATACTTCACTTAACTTTTCAGGGATATCTCAGCAAGTCAACATGTATATAGATTTAATTTGTCTAAAGTTTGATGTGCCATAATTTATTTCCCTCCTCCAATCTTATGGTATAAAAATGGTATCACAATATATTAAAACACCAAAACATACATCTTAAATATATGCAATTTATATATATCAAGGATATCTCAATATAGTTGTTAAAAATATATTGGGGGAGAACAGCTGACATGGCTCAGTGCTTGAGTATTAACCTATGCACCAGGAGGTCAGGGTTCGATTCCTGGTTAGGGCACATGCCCGGGTTGCAGGCTCGATCCCCAGTGTGGAGCGTGCAGGAGGCAGCCAATCAATGATTCTCTCTTATCATTGATGTTTCTATCTCTCTCTTCCTTCCCCTTCATCTCTGAAGTCAATAAAAATATATTTAAAATATATATATTGGGGGGGAGTGGGGAGGAAGGTATAGGGGGAATAATTGGTGATAGAAACTTGACTTGGGGTGGTGAGCACACAATACAGTGTACAGATGTTGTATGGTGGAATGGTGCACCTGAAACTCTGTATAATTTTAACCAGTGTCACCCCAATAAATTCAATGAAAAGAAAAAGTTATATTTACAAAATGGCATCACATAAATCTTATATGCCTTTGTTAATAACATAGACAAATTTTTGGGTATGTTTGCTTATGGGTGGGATTATCAGATCATGGGACACGTACTACTTTCACTGTTAGTAGATGATGCCAGTTTTCCAAAGGGATTGTATCCAGGTAAATTCCCATTCGTAATATAGGAGCAACCTAGTTGCTGTACATCCTCCTCACACTTGGTATTTCCTGCTGTTTTATTTTAGCCATTATGGTGGTTGTGAAGCGGTATTGTCTGATAGTTTTTATTTTGTTGTTGTTTAACTTTTTATTGAAATGCATCAACACTAATAAAAGAGAAAGATGCACATTGACCATGCCTTTGTGACGCCCACCAGCCAATCAGGAGTGAGTATGCAAATTAACACAACAAAGATAGCAGGCCTCTAGGCAGCGTGGGAAGGCAGAAAGGTGGCTCCAGGTCGAAGCAAGGGCCATAGGAAGGAAGGCCCATTCTTGCATGAATCTTCGTGCATTGGGATATTATAAATGCATATCTCTGTGAATTTTCATAAATTAAGCACACCCCTGAAACCAACATCCAGATTAAGAAACAGACCATTACTAGAGCATATGCATGTCCTATGATTAGCAATTCTACTCCTAGGTGTATACTGAACAGAATGCAAATATATGTTCACCAAATGACACAACTCAAGTTTGATGATTGTTACCATTTTGTCACATTCCCCTTAAATCTTAATATATTTTAATAAAAAAAGTTAAGTAGTGCAGTTAAAGCTGAAGTATCTTTTGACTTCTATTCTTAGGCTCATTATCCTTTGCTAGGCCCCTAAGCCCTGAGGTAACTACTTATATTATTATGAATTCACTAGAGGCCTTTTGCACGAAATTCATGCACTCCGAGGGGGGGGGTTCCTCAGCATGGCCTGCGCCCTCTTGCAGTCCAGGAGCCCTCAGGGGATGTCTGACTGCTGGCTTAGGCCCACTCCCCATGGACATCTTTAGTGCTGCCACAGAGGCAGGAGAGGCTCCTGCCACCATCACTGTGCTCGCCAGCCATGAGCCTGGCTTCTGATTGAGCGGTGTTCCCCCTGTGGGAGAGACTGACCATTGAGTGTCTGCCCCCTGGTGGTCAGTGTGCATCATAGCAACCAGTCATTACGCTGTTCAGTTGATTTGTGTATTAGCCTTTTATTATATAGGACTGCATTTTCCTGATTCTCAGTGAGACTGAGCACCTTCTCCTAACTCCTCTTCTATGAATTACTTTTTCATAACATGGGATCATTTTACTATTGTATTGTCTTTTGTTTATTAATTTGTAGGAGTCTTTGTTTATTAGTATATTTACTATTTTCTGTCATTTTTAAAAAATATGTCTTTATTGATTTTTTAGAGAGAGTGGAAAGGAGAAAAGAGAGATGTAAACATTCATGAGAGAGAAACATTGATCAGCTGCCTCCTGCACACCCACTCCTGCACACCCCATTTGAGGCCGCAACCCAGGTATGTTCCCTGACGGGGAATTGAACCTGGGCTGCCGGGGTTCTTGTCTCAGCATCAAGAAGGGTTCAGGAATCTGGAGACTAATAAAGAGTCCAGAGATGAAATATAATTTTGAAAGACATTGGGGGTCAAAGAAGCTAAGTTCTAAGATCTTAGGTCTAAGGTCTTATGTTTTCTCCCTCCCCAGGTCCTCATGCTTTTTATTAACACAACTTGTCCTGAGGCGAGGCAGAGATAGACACTTCAGAGGGTCAGGGTTTGGTACAGAGTCCATTGTCAGAATGGGGGAAGTAGTCTACGGCTGTTCAGGTGTTTGGCCAGTAGCAGGCAATAACATGTAGATTAAGATGCCCTTTAACTGTCTGGCAGCCACAATCAGTTTCCTATTCAGGTGTGGAGAAATGCCTTTAGCCATTCCCAACCAGTGACTACATGTGTGACTCAGTCCTGTTGAGTCCCCAAGTCTCATCAACCTTTTGATGAAACGCTTGAAATTATGACATGCTGGAATTGATTCCCAGCACTGGGCCACACCAATCAGGCTATTTTCTGTCATTTAAAAAAATATATATTTTATTGCTTTTTTACAGAGAGGAGGGGAGAGGGACAGAGAGTTAGAAACATCCATGAGAGAGAAACATTGATCAGCTGCCTCCCGCACACCTCCTACTAGGTACATGCCCTTGATCGGAATGGAACCTGGAACCCTTCAGTCCGCAGGCCGACGCTCTATCCACTGAGACAAACCGGCCAGGGCTATTTTCTGTCATTTTTATTGCAAACATTTTCCCTCACTTTTTCTTTTCACTTTATTTAGGTGTCTTTCACCTTGCAAAAGAATATTAATTTTATGTAGTCAAACATGTCTATATTTTTTTCCTTTAATTCCTCTGGGTTTCCTGCCCTGCTTAAGAAGACCTCCCATCCCCAAGGTTATACAAATATTTTTTTTTCATATTTTCTTCTAATGTTTAATTATTTAATTTTTTAAATTTAAGTATAGATTTATTTGCAAAGCACCATATTCCAGACACACATGGATACCCTGGATTGGATCTGAAGAGAGTGTTCTATGAAGATTGGAAAGCTTAGTTGGAGCCACTTTTGTCCTCAAATTTTCTTTGATGAAAAAGAAATGTATATAGCACTAAAAGTAATTAGCCCAGGAGCTAGTCCAGCATTTGACATTTTGTTACAAGAAGTGGAAAACTATTAACTATTTGATACAACGAAATCAGATGAGGATTTTTTTTAAATCTTCACCCAAGGACATTCTTTGAGAGAGGAAGGAAAACAGAGAGAAAAAACATCCAGGTATGTGCCCTGACAGGGAATGAATGGGCAACCTTTCCGTGTACAGGAGGACGTTCATCTGAGCCGCTCTGGCCAGCACAGGTGAGGATTTTTAATCTGTGACTTTTTTTTTTCTGGGGGTACTTGAAAACGGGGTAGTCCTGAAACTATTCTCATTTCTTCCCGGGTAACGACAAGGCCTAGGGATGAGTACTGCTTCAATTTAAATACCAGAGGAAGCCATTGCTTTTCGGACGCTAGTTCTCTTTGCTGTGTTCCCAGGGGACCCTTCCTCAGAGCAATGGAGTTTTGAACAGCAAGGGGCATGCAGTAAGGCAGTAAGTCAGAGGTCCCTAAACAAAGTTGTCCCTGCTTCCACCACCCAGACGGTACATAAAATATCCTTTGCCTGATTTCAGACTGTCCCAACAGGACCAAAACACACCACCCTTCACTGAAACAGTCACCTTGAGCTATCCTGGAAGAAGACAGAGTTTGTGCTTAAATTTCTGAAGTGGCAGAGAGCTGCTAACCATGTGTTTGTTTATTTTGCTGCTCAACAGGTTTGAGGCAGTTTCACCGTAGCTCACTTCAGGCGGGGTAACCTGGCAGCCACACATGGGATGGACGCTATACACAGGAAGTACCTGACTCTCTGACTTCATCGAAACTTAACTGTTTCTGCTCGCCCCCTTCTGGCTGAGTAGGCCCACATCCCTAAGTGATTCATTTTAGTATTTATTGCAGCTGCTGACAAACCGCGGGCGTGGCTGGCTGTGGGTCAAGGGAGTGGAAAGTTCGTTTTGGAAAAAGGCAAAACACTTAAAATTTTCTTAACTCGTTTCTGACCATTTGGTAGTAGGTAAACCAACAGGCCATTCAGCTCCCCTGAGAGTTTCCCATGGGTTAGTTGGTTGGGGATGGTTGGTGGGTGGTATTTTGGTTGGGTTTTTCTTTACAGCCATTTAAGTCTGTTCCTGAAGGTGCAATCTGGTCACTGGTACCCGGTCACATGTTTAATGAGATAACCAACAGCTGGACTTGGAACTCCTCAGCAAAGTATTTCTCTTCCCTTGTTCCCTCGGGGAGGAAGGTAGCCGCTCCTCCTAGGCTTGCTCCTTGGCGTGGTCTGCAAGGTTGGTCAGATACCCTGCCCCAGAGCGCCTGGGGTAATGATTTATCTGACGGGGCTGAAAGCCACATGCCACTGTGACCGTTGCATCTTATTCTCTTTTCCAAACTGGACAACTGACGATGTCGCTTAATGCTGTGTCACTAGACTGTTCTAGAGCACACGTGTATGTTCTGTTCACAGTGCTGCAAGGAGCAACAAAGACATTCCCTTTTCGATAGTACTATGATTTTTCTGATAGCCCTGAAATGAAAAAAGAAAAAAAAAGGGACCAATAGAGACAAGATCACATTTTTTGGAATGTTTAAACCAGAAGGGCTTTCAGATCTGAGAGCATTTTAATTTTTTAAAATATATTTTATTGATTTTTTTTTTTACAGAGAGGAAGGGAGAGGGATAGAGAGTTAGAAACATCGATGAGAGAGAAACATTGATCAGCTGCCTCCTGCACACTCCCCTCCTGGGGATGTGTCCGCAACCAAGGTACATGCCCTTGACTGGAATCGAACCTGGGACCTTTCAGTCCGCAGGCCGACACTCTATCCATTGAGCCAGATAGGGCCTGACAGCATTTTTAAAGCAAATTTTGGTTGAAGTGTAATATCTATACAGAAAGGGCACGGCACAGGTCTTTAGTGTTTGGCGTGATGAATTTCCTCAAAGTTCTCATTCCTGTGTCATGCTCAGAGACATTACACAGTACGTGTCACAACCCTAGAAGCATTCTTGTCACTGATACCCAGTTACAAACCCCCCCCCCAAGGTTGATCATATCTTCCCTTCAGACGTCATAGATTTGCTTTGCCTGGTTTTGAACTTCATGTAAATGAAATCATACGTTTCGATATCTGGGTTTTCAACTTTAGGTTATAAAGTTCATCTCTGTTTTTGCATGCAGCTGTAGTTTGTTCTTTTCATCATATATCTATGCCACAATTCATTTCTCCTATCATTGATGGGTATTTGGGCAGTTTCTAGCTTTTGGTTATATGGATACTGGTGTTATGAACATTCTTTTTTGTTGTTGTTATGAACATTTTTAAACCATGTGTACACATTTCTATACCTGGTTTGAAATTGCTGGGAAAATACATAAAATTATATATACACACGTATACATATCTTTAGCATTATAGATACTGCCAAACAGTTTTCCAAAGAGACTGTGCATACGAGTATTCTTGTTGCTGTGTATCTTTGAAAACACTTAGTATTTCTAAGTGTACTGTGCATATGAGAATGTGCAAGGACCCTAAGTGTAGAGCCCAGTGACCTTTCCTGAACTAAACACAACTATGTCATCAGCACCTGTTAAGGGCCCTTAGCATACATTTGGCTGAATTTACGTCAGCTGAGACTCAGTGCGAGGGCAAAAGCCACGCTCTGGGGGCATAATAGTCAGAGACTGAGCGCCACTCAGTCGGACTCTCCTGCCCAGTGTTAAGGGGTTACCCACCCAGATGTGATGTAACTTCCTGTAATTTTAGTATTTAATAAACAACTTTCGGAGCTGGTGCTCTCTCGGTGTGCCTGTCCCTCCAGAGGGCAGGCATCTTACCCAGCCCCAAGCTTTTAATCTATTTTATGTCTGTCTTTCATTATTTCTTTAATCCCAAAAGCGCCTCCTAGATTGCATGAACCGGTTCAAGTCTCCCCCAACCGTGCTGGATGTGGAGAGGGGGGACCCCAGAGGCCCAGCGTGCCCCATTAAGCACCCAAATCCAGGAACAGTACATTAGCACTATTCCAAAAGCTTATTCTTATTTCCTTTCAATCACCATCCTCTTTCCCACTGAAATCATTTCTATTCTGATCTCAAACTCATAGATTAATTTAAAAACATATATTTTTATTGATTTCAGAGAGGGATAGAAAGTTAGAAACATCGATGAGAGAGAAACATAGATCAGCTGCCTCCTGCACACCCCCTACTGGGGATGTGCCCGCAACCAAGCTACATGCCCTTGACCAGAATCGAACCTGGAACCTATCAGTCCGTAGGCCGACGCTCTATCCACTGAGCCAAACCAGTTAGGGCCAATACTTAGTTTTTAAAGAAACCTCCACACTGTTTTCTATGGTAGCTAACTATATAAATTGGATAGAATTTATTGATCATCATAGTTGTAGCTTTAATAAGCTTTTCCTTGGTGCCATAAACTTGTCCTCCAATCAAGAATGTAGTAAAGCTGTTTCAATCCTAATTTTCAATACATATTTGTCCATAAGACCATTAAGTCATTGTAGTGGTGAACATGGCGGTGTCTTCCCAACCCTTTACTTCTCCCTTCTATCCCTATCTCCCCAGGCCTCCTCAGTCCCATGGAGCACTAGGAAAATCCCAAGGAGCCCAGATCGGAAGAGCACACTCTGTCACTGCCTTCTAAATCATGAGTGTGGAAATATAAGGCAACTGCTCTACTGACCCCAAGTGCTAAAATAATATACTCATGTGCTTCTGCTTTGTTTCAAATGCATTTATCTCAAAAAATTTCCCAAACATATTCACGATATCTTTAACATCTTTTTTGTTTTTATGGATTTTAGAGAGAAAGGAGAGAGAGAAACATCAATCAGCTGCCTTCTGAATGCCCCCTACTGGGGATGGAGCCTCAAACCTGAGCATGTGCTCTGACTGGGAATGGAGCCAGCGACCTTCTGATGCATGGGACGACACTCAACCAACTGAGCCACACCAGCTAGGGCTTAACATAACTTAGTATTATTTCCAAAATCAGGCACTCATTGGTGACACCCATTACAGACCCAGTCTGGCTCCAGGAGTACTCATTCCAACAGATGCAAATACAATTCACAGCTGCTCAGCAGGCTAATTGGCAAGCTACAGCTTTTGGCAAGAAGTACTTGTTTTTGCTTTTCAGGCGCTTTCCTGCTTGGTCTTTGTAATCACACCAGCAGCAGGGACTGATGTGGCAGAAAGAGCCAAACATCGCATAACAGGAAGTTCAGGTAGTGTGGTCCTCCACCCAGCTTGGACCTATTCCTAAATGTTTCAATCTACTGCGTCTCTTACCCATTTGCTTCTCACTATATATGAGGTGATTCAACAAACTGTGTGACTTGAACATCTTTATTTGACCTGTGAGCCTTTCTGCACCATGATCTTGTCTAGGATAGCTTGCCTGGTAGGATGCATCATGCTAATCTCCCACATTATGGATTCAATTCCAAAGGCTGCCCCTTTAAGAATTATGCCAGATAGGCTCCTTAAAGAAGTCATATGTGCACAAAACCTACTGATAATTACAGTATTTTGTTCAGAGGAGAAAAGGATACAGTACTTTATTAAAAACCAGGTAGGAAGAGTAGTGTTCAAGTCCATAAAAGGAGTCACAAAGAACTTGGGAAAAACAAGACATTCTAAAGCGAGGTAATAGCCCTCGCTGGTTTGGCTCAGTGGATAGAGCATCAGCACAGGGACCGAAGGGTCCCGGGTTTGATTTCAGTCAGGCGCACAACCCTTGGTTGCAGGCTAGGTCCCCTGCTCTGGTTGAGAGGCAGCCAATTGATGTGTCCCTCTCACATGGATGTTTCTCTCTCTCCCTCTCCTTTCCACTTTCTAAAAATCAATGGAAAAATATCCTTGAGTGAGTATTAACAAAAAAATAAAAATAATAAAATAAATAAAGTGAGGTAATGTATAATGAAGATACACTATACATTAAATATATCAATTAGAATTTTTGGTAAAAGTAGCTTTCTGAAGAAGCATACGAAAATGACTAACTTGTTAATAATGAACATCTTTAAGAATTAGATCATAGTTTCTAAATACAAGTTTCTACTAAAAAGAACCAGGGTTCTTGAAGAAATGGCTAATGCCAGTTCTGAAATAGGAAATATATATAAGGAGCCCTGGACCTCCTTATCCTATCAGAAAGCAAAGAAGTTATCAATGATTAATAGAGCCATGTAAAAATGAGGAGCAAACGAGAAGACCTTCCATTATCAATAAGAACAACAGCTGCAATAAATTAAAGCACATTAAGTATTTGTAAATAGTAAGTTTAAAATTATACATTAAACAATCTCATTGGTCATCTTTGGAAAATGCTAAAGAACCAATTCATTATTTTAAAAACTCGTACACAGCCCTAGCTGGTTTGGCTCAGTGGATAGAGCGTCGGCCTGTGGACTGAAGGGTCCCGGGTTCGATTCTGGTCAAGGGCACATGCCTGGTTTCAGGCTCAATCCCCGGTAGGAGGCATGGAGGAGGCAGCCGATCAACAATTCTCTCTCATCATTGATGTTTCTATCTCTCTCTCTCCTTCTCCCTTCCTCTCTGAAATCAATAAAAATACATTAAAAACAAACAAACAAACAAACAAACAAAAACACTGTAGGCACAAGAGAACCCATTGAAGCTATTTAATTAGTAGTTTTTAAACTAAAACTGGAAGGCTGGACCTCATTACTTTGGATTGTTGAACATTAAGGTGGAGACTGTTCTGTTCTATACTGTTAGTAGTTTACTAAATTCTATGAAAGTAACAGAATAGAGAAGAATGCTTTAACTGTTTAACTTTTAAACAATTTTTACTGCAGATTCATAACCTCAGGTAACCATGTAATAAATGTTAATGAATGATGACAAAGATAGAGAAAAAGGCATCATCATATATAGTTAAAAAATATTTTATTCTGTTCTAACAGATTGCAGCTATTAATCATTTGTGTTCTTTCTTACAAGGAAACCTCCATTAAATTTGCACTCATTTGTTTTACAAGGGTCATTATGAGCCATTATTTCTATATATTTGTATTAATAACTACAGGAAACAAAAAATATTACAGCATAAAGTATTTTTAAAAGGACCAAGCAAATGAAATAAAAGGTCATGATCTTTAGTTCTCCATTGTAGGTTTATTTTAAATTATCACTTTATCCTGCATAAAGGGATTTTTCAAGTGGCATGGGATTTTTCCATTCTAATAAACTTCTTTAGAAAAGGTCATAAAAAGAACTGACTTGCTTACTTTGCATCCCACTCTATAATTATCTATCCTGTCCTATGAGGGTGGAGATTAACCTCTTAGCTCAATGCTTTATTAAGTCAGTTCACGGTAACTGCCATGACTGTATTATATAAGCCACTCCAGGATAAATGGGGGGCTGAAAGCACATTACATTAATTACACTCTTCCAAAGAAGGATGGGAAAATGGACTCTAAAATGGGAGAACTCACAGAGAACAGGTGACTAAAAGTCTGATCCTAATTTTCAGGTTTTATTCTTCATATTATTGATTTTTTAGAGAAAGAGGAAAGGAAAGAGAGAGGGAGAGGGAGAGAGAAAGAGAGAGAGAGAAACATTGTTGTGAAAAAGAAACATTATCCATGGGCTGCCTCCTGCACACCTCCTACTGGGGATCAAATCTGCAATCTGGGCATGTGTCCTGACCAGGAAATGAACCAGTGACCTTTATTGCATGGGACAGAGCTCAACCAACTGAGCATAGCCCTGGCCAGGGCCTGCTTATCAGGTCTTAAAGGGTATGCACATGGGAATGGTCACACCAAGGGTATATATTACTCTTTCCCGCCAATCTGTAAAGTCACCAGTATTCACAGATAAGAGTAAGTTGAAGAAAACAGAAATCCCAATGCTGCCAGAAGGTCGTGTAGTGTTAAATATCACTTTTGTGAAGCCCAGCGGGTGCGGTTCAGTGGTTGAGTGTTGACCTATGAACCAGGAGGTCAAAGTTCAATTCGCAGTCAGAGCACATGACTGGGTTTTGGGCTTGATCACCAGTAGGTGACATGCAGGAGGCAGCCAATCAGTGATTCTCTTTCATCATTGATGTTTCTATCTCTACCTCTCCGTTTCTCTCTCTGAAGTCAATAAAAACATATTTTAAAAATATATATCACCATGAAAGGCACTGTGCTAATTGTTATAGAGGAGTATGAAACATAATCATTACTCTGAAAAGACTTCCACAATTAATAATTAATTTTGATTAGGTGCCTCTCATGTACCATGTTCAGCACTGTATGTGTATATCTTATGCAGATATAAATAGAGAGATCTTCATATATATATAATACTGAGGCTTTTAGTGAATATGTATGAAGAAACTGAAGCTCAGGGGAAATTCAGTAATTTGCTCAAGGTCACACAGCGGGTTAAGTATTGGATCTGGGTTTGGAACCTTGATAGTCTGTCCCTAGAGCTTGAGCATTTAATTATTAACCTTCCTCTCCATTGTAAGTTTGACCAAGAGACTGTCAACGTTTAAAAAAAAAAAAAAGAAAAAGAAAAAAAGAACAAGAAAAAAAAAAGAGCATTTACATATACTAGTTAAGATGCACAGTCGGGTGGGTTAGAGATTTTGGCTTTAGTCCTTATCTGACAGTTTAGTCAACTCTCTATGTACCTCATTTTCTTCTATCAAATGGGAGTTACGACACTTATCTATCTTATGTAACCTGTCTTATGCAGTTACTATGATAACGGATATGAAAGTGCTTTGAAAGGACAAATGTTACACAAATAAAAAGTGCTACATTTTTTCCTAAAGGTCAGAGGACCCACATCTGTCCACTGTCGTTGTGAGGTCAAGGTTTAGAGCAGTGATGGGGAATGTCCATAGAAGAGCTTCAAAATCATTTGGTCTGTCCTGCCAAGGCATGAGGGGTGAGTTAATTAGATGTTTGACTGGAGATAACAGGCTAATTTTTAAGGTGATAATTCAGGATGGCCCCTGAATGATGTCACAAATATCCAAATGGCCCTTGGCAGGAGGAAGGTTCCCCACCCCTGGTCTAGAGGGATATTCTAATTCAACAGATATTTATTGAGCACCTGCTGTGGACCCAGCAAGTGCTTGGCACTGCTTGTACAATAGATGAGCAAACCAGGATGGCTGCTGCCTTTATGGAGTGCATAGTCTTGAGTCAAAGACAAACATTAAACAAACACGTACACAAATGTGGGTATAATTTTACACTGTATCTTGAAGGAAGTAAACACCTTGTCAGGAAAAAAAATAAAAGTGGACATGGAGGAAATGACTTTCATATTGGTGGAGGAAGAATTCAAAGCAGGGGTGGAGGGGGGGGAGGTACAATGTTCGAGTCAAGGAGGGAGAAGTAACAGCCCAGGGCTGGGGCCTGCATGGCCTGGGGGGCCCTAGGTTTATATTTTATGCCAAGTGCCATGGGAAATCAGTAATGGCATGGTCAGAGAGTTGAAGGTGTTCCCAGAAGTGATTACGCTGTTGACCCGTGACGTCAAGGCTGGGGAAGGGGTTGTGAGAAGAGAGGGGGACTGCAGGATGGAGAGAAGCTTCAGGTCACCGGCTGAAGGGCTTGATAGGGTGCCAAGGGTGCTCTTGGAGGGTTACTGGAGAACGTGGAGGGACAGGAGAGTGTGTTGGAGGGGTGAGGAAGGCAGTGAAGTTGCCGGTCCATGTTATGATCGTGGGAGTGGATGGATGGTGGTGACAGGGAAGCGGAGCTGGAGATGTGAAGCGAGAGATCTAAGGCCAGGACAACTTGACTGACCTGGGAAGAACGTTCCGACTCGCCGGAGGCTCAAGCTGTGGGTTTTTGTACAGGGCTGACCCCTGCTGGTAATTTCTGGAAGCTGAGCTGCTGGCTAAGGGACCCTGAGAAGCAAAAACTGTCACCATAGGCAGCTAAGGAAGAGGGCTGTTTTTATTCAGACCTCACGTTTTTGCTTTTATAAAGGTCTCTACCAGGGTTTTTGGCTTTGAATATCCTCACAACTAAAGCATTCTTTATAATATCCCAGGCTCGTGTTATCAAATAATGAAAATGCAACGATTGAATAGTTGGGAGAACACAAACTTCTCCATAAATGTGTTTACTTTCTCAGGGAAGTATAACATACAGGGGTAGGCAATGTAGGCTTACAGTTGTGAGCACATGAAACACAGACTTTATTCTTGTATTCTTATTTATTTATTAATTATTGTATTATTTGTTTGTATTATTTGTCTTATTATTTTGTATCCTTCCTTATCTTTTAGGTAATGATGGTTGGTATTTTAATCTACTTTTGCCTACATGTTATAAAATGCACACCTCTTAACTGTACATCAAGATGAAATTTTAGGAATGTATAAATCTACTACATTACAAAATTTAATAATCACCTAGATTATGTGATTGGATATTCCAAAACCCAGAAGCCTCATTCTTGCCCACTTCCTATCACTACTTACTCCATATTCTGACTTCTAACCACTGTTGTGACTTCTAACAGCAGATTAGTGTGGTCTGTGTTTGAACCCATACACATGAAATCAAGCAGTATCTCCTCTTGTATTTTGCTTCTTTGACTTAACATCTGTCTGAAATTTACCCTTATGCATGTAGCAATAATTCATTCCTTTTTTTTCATTTTTTTATTACATAAAGTATTACAAAGATTAGTACATATATCTCTTTTTTCCCCCTGCCTTTTTTAAATTCCGTTTTTAAAATATAGAACCATTATTTATGCATTCCTGCTGACGGGCATTTCGATTGTTTTCAGTTTGTGACTTTTATACTGCTGTGACCACCCTCCACATATCTTCTATTGTATGTATGTATGTACGTGGTGGGTATCTAGCTAGATGTGGAGTTGTCATATTGCCCAAGGTTTTCCAAAGAGGCACTCCCGCCAGCAATGTATGAGCATTTCAGTTGTCCCATGTCTTTTGCCGACACTTGGTACTGTTGGGTTTCTGTTTTGTGTTCTGGACTCCAGGAGAACCTTTCTGAGGGTTTGGCCTGTGCCCTGCGGAGTCTGTGTGGTACAGAGGTGAGTGGCAAACCTAGTCCTGAAAAACTCCTCCAGGTCAGAGTGGGCAGTGGTGGCAGAGAAGAGGAAGCTGCACTGAATGTGGACAGCACTCCCTCTGAGCACGGGGCAAAGCATGCTGCTTCTTATACACCGAATTCTGGTCCTGAGCGGCCACGGGACCCCAACAGATATGTGGCCAGAAAGATGAAAGGCGGCAGTTAAGATGGCAGTCAGAAGAGTGGCATTTCCAGGCCCAGGGAGTTGTCATCAGAGAGCCAAGGACAGGAATCTTGGAGGAACTTGAGGGCCCATGACAGGATAGACCTTATGAAACAAATAATGTTTTTTTCTGTCTTTAATCCTTTTGTTGTTATTACATGTCATCCCCTCAATTCATCCCACTGGATGAGAACTTTCTCTGAGGTAGAGGTCTTTGTTATTTTGAGGCCAGGGCTTTTGAGCACTAGGAACAGCTGTAGAATCTATAAGGAAGGAATGGAAAGAAAGGAAAGCAGCGATGAAAAAGAGCCTAGAAGGATGGAGAAGCATGTTTTGCTTGATGGGCTCTGAGAGGACAATGTTTGAAACCGTCAGATGGGCGTGCTCTTGGGACAGTGAAGGCCTGTCTCTTCACACAGGAACTACAGGGCATTGACCTGAGAGCAAAGCATAATAAATGAAGAAAAGAAAAGAAAAAAAGAAAGAAAGAAAAGGCCAGGGGTAGAATGGTAAACAGCAGAAACAGAGAAGATTAGAAATAGCTAGCAAAAAAGTAGAACCCAGAGGGCAATAGATGGAGAAGAGAGGAGCAATGAACCTGGTACAGATGGAAAGGAGCGAGTGAGGGGGTGGCTTTGATGAACCCAGTCTCTGACCGGAGAGAGGAAAAGAGACAGGAACACCAGGCAGCAGGTGGAATGGCCCTCAGCTCCGGAGAGGTTGAGAGGGTGGACAGATGGGAAGGGAGGGAGGATTAGCGTATACACGTGGATTGTTTTTGCAGCAAAGGCTAGACAATGCCACAGTTTGGGTGGAGTGGAGAAAAGTAGATTGGGGAAAGCTGAATAGAGGGCTGTGACAAACTAAATTGCTTATTCCTAATTCTAACATTTATAGGCTATTACAAGGCATAATAGGAAATCGGGTAAAGATGAATTTAGTTAAAATGGAAGGGAAGCTATAGCAGAAAAGACTAGAAATCTGGGACAGAGTCAGATTGTGAAAGTCCCCAGCTGTCAGAGTAAGGAACTGGGCCCCAGCAAGAGGAAAGGAAGAGTTTTCAGCAGGGAAGTAAAATGATGAACACAGTGTTTTAGGGCATAAATTTACCCAGGAAAGACAGAATTGACAGAAAGGGAAAGGGAAACCAGAGGTAAGAAAAGTACTGTATTTTTCTGTGTATAAGACATCCCCCAGTTTTCCAACCCAAAATTAAGAAATCAGTATTTTAAACATTTTGCTGCTTTTCCTCTTCTAAGGCCTTCTTCTTTTTTTTGGCGTCTTAAGGAGTTGTTCTTCCTGTTTTCTCCACTGTCCGATCACACACTCAGTGGGAGGAGGTCCAAATTGTCTCTCTGCAGCTCTATTTCCATGCTCTTTTGCATAGCTGATTACATTCTGTTTGAATTTTGCAGAGAAGGCAACTGCTTACTGGTATTTATCTTTTTATTTTTTGACATCTTTATGGAGTCAGAACACTCCAGTCCCTGTTGCATCTGTGAACTCTCTACCTTCACCTCCAATTACGGCACTAACTGACATCAATAACAATAAGGCTTGTGATTGGAGGAAGCCTATTTGACAAGATATGGGCAGCTCTGCAACACCCCCTTCTCCCCAGCTGACTTCCATGTATAAGATGCCCCTCAATTTCCAGTCTAACAATTTTAGGAAAAAAGTAGCATCTAATATCCAGAAAAATACAGTAGTTAGAAAGCTAAGTGCTTGTTGTCTACAGAAAAAACCTTAGAGATGTGCATATAAGGCAATTCTGCTCCTGGAAATTTATATCCTAAGGAAATAATCAGGTATACAAAGATTTAACTACCAAAGATGCTTATTGCAACGTTGCTATAAAACGTTTATAAAATGTTTCTAAAACACTTCAAAGAGCATCTTTAGCAGGTAACTCTTTACATGCAATGTTCATTATTTCCTAAAGTTCTATCTACAGAGTAAGAAATCTCCAACCTTGCTAGTGAAAATAAATGATTATGATCTTTCTTAAATCTACAATACTAAAATGCAGATATATCTACACACACACACACACACACACACACACACACACACGCTATTGTATGAGCTCCTGAAGACAGAAATATCAATGCATAGGTCAAATACATTGGTGTTGGAATTGAGAAGAATTTATCGTGTCCTATAGATATTGAAAGCTTCCTCCATGACCACCACCTAAATTGACATGGGAGCAAGGCAGGCCTCTCAATCAGAGGAGGTGGGAATCCTTCAGAGGGAATGTTAGGGGCAATTATTTACTTTTTCATATTTATGTCTTGTGTCTACACCATAAATCAATGAAAGTAGACATAACACCACTCAAATAAGAAAGAAAATTGGATTTTTAAAAATCTTCAAACAAAAATCCCTCCCCCCGCCTTCCCCGTGGGCCATTCCTGACCCAGTTCCAGTGGTCAGTCACACCCATGCAGCTGGCTTATGTTTAGGTTACCTAAGCCAGTGGCTGCCACCAGGGGACTGGAGTTACCCAGACTAAATTAAACCCACCAAACCCTTCTTGGAAGCTGGGGTGGGGGCCCATAGATATGCCCCTCAAGTCTGGTTTCAGATATATTTTATTTGTAAGGAGTGTCTGGATGTTGGTAGAATGAATATCTTAAAGATGAAATTGAGCCTATGATAGCAGAATTTAAGTGTCAAGAGAAACTGTATTGTAAAAAAAACCACACACACACCTTTGCAGACATGATCCCAGAACTGCTGACAATGATTTGAGAAATCTTGAATAGATGAAATACCAAAATACTAGACAGATGGGAGGGGGGGATTAAGGGGAGGGTAAATAGAAGATCAACTCGGTCAACTAATATCTCAATTTTAACTATAGGATAGTGGTTATCAACTTATGAATATTAGTGAGACCTTTAAAAGTTATTTTTAATTTAAAAATTTTTCAATTACAGTTTACATTCAATATTATTCTGTACCGGTTTCAGATGTACAGCAAAGTGGTTAGTAAATCATGTACTTTACAGAGTGGTTCCCCCAATGCTTCAAGCACCCACTTGGCCCTATACATACTTATCATGATATTATGACTATATTCCCTGTGCTGTAATTTACATCTCTGTGATTATTCTGTAACTACCAATTTATACTGCTTAATCCCATCACATTTTCACCCGGCCTGCCAACCCCCTCTCCTCTGATAACTATCAGAACTACCACTCTGTTCTTTGTATCTATGAGTGGTGAGACATTTTTAAATACTACAATTCTGGATTGAAAGACTCAAAGTTACTCTAAACAAGACAGCAATAATTACAAGATAGTATATATCCATAACCCATGGCCACAGATATTATTGTGATAAAGGCCTGGGGCAGGAGTGGGGGGTGGGAGGCGGGCTAGAAGGGGTCAATGGGGCAATGGGGTAGAAAGGGGGACATCTGTAATACTTTCAACAATAAAGATTTTTTTTAAATTACAAGACAATCTCAGGATAAACATGTATGATTCTTCGCATTGTGTATGGACTGCAGTTCTGTTGGTTTCCCAGCATCTATCCCCCATTCTTCTGGGAAAAGAGCACCCCAGAACACCCCCTAGAGAGCCCCTTCTCCTATCTTAATCTTAAATCACTAAGCAATTGGCTAGAGTGATTGGTCCAAATCGGGCCAATAAGAATGAGGATCAGGATTTTTGTTTGGCTATTGGAGGAAAGAAGCTCCGGATTTGAAGCTGAATGGATGTAGAAGAGCAGCTGAGGTCATCTAGGCATCCCAGGGTGGGGGGTGGAGGGGGGAGCAGTGGAATCTAGAACTGCCAGGAGCCACAAGATGGAGAGATAACGTTGTATGTGTCACATCTAGCTCTACCAGGAAACTTATTTTCCTGGACTTTTCAGTTATTAGAGCTTCTTTTTTTATATATTCTTGATGATCTGGCATCTGTGGCTTTGATCTTGGAGAGACTGCCCCTCCCAGGGTTAGCAGCTAATTCCTAGAGATCAAAAATGACTCTCTCCGCCCCTCTGCCTCAGAACATACAAATCAACAAATCCAGACACTACATCTCTAATGATTTCCTTTATTAAACTCGTACACACCAAGCCAATATTCCCCTAAATCATCCCAGGGCCAAGTACCAGGCAACTGGAGACCACCCCTATAGCCTAGAGTTTACTGAAATCAATCAAACTACCCAATCCTAAACTTACTCAGCACACCTGCCCTGCTTTGCCCAAACCTTCCCACAAAAACCCTAATAAAGGTTCTGGGCTCTGCTCACCCCTCTCAACCCTCTCAGCCCTCAGACTATTGGGTTGTTTCCAGATTGGGGCTATTGCTAATAAAACTGCTATGAACATTCCTGTATAGGTTTCATTGTGAATGCATGCTTTCATTTCTCCGGGGTAAATGCTTAAGCATATGATTTCTGAGTTGTGGGGTATAATGTCTAGTTTTATAAAAAATTGACAGACTATTTTCCAGACTGAATGTATCATTTTACATTCTGAACAGCAATGTATGAGATCCAGTTTCTGCACCCTTATCAGCATTTAATGTGATCACTATTCTTAATTTTAGTTATTTAATATTCTAATAGACGTATAGTAGTATCTAATTGTGGTTTTTTATTTTTTAAATATTTTTATTGATTTTTAGAGAGAAAGGAAGGGAGAGAGAGACATTGATGTGGAAGTAGGACATTGATTGGCTGCCTCCTGCACACCCCCTAGCGAAGATCGAGCCTGCAACCTGGGTAAGTGCCCTGTCCAGGAATCTAATCACGGGACAATGCCCAACCAACTGAGCCACACTGGCCAGAGCTCAAAATGTGCTTTAATGTACGTTTTCATGATGGCTAATGATGTAGAATATGTTTCCCTTGTCTCCAATGGATATTTTAAAAATGATCTCTTAAAGATCATCCAAAACTTAAAGCAATATTGCTTCTGGGGAAGGTGAGAGGAACTAGTATTAATGATGAGCATAAAATGGGACTTAAAATGTATCTGCAATGTGTGATATTTTAGAAGAATGAATTCATGTTGTTTATGTAATTAAATGTTAACTAAAAACACACAGAATAATAAACAGAAGCAGTATTCATCATGGAAAGAACTCAGACTTCAAATCAGATAGACTTGGGTTTAGATTCTATGTTCCTACCAGGTATGAGACTTTAGGTAGTTGATTTTAACTTACTTCTTTAGTCTCACTTCTCTTACCTGTAAAATGGTGATAATCGCACCCACCTCATAGGATTGTTGTGAGAATTTAATTAAATTAGATAATATATTAAAAGGGCTTAGTATAGTGGCAGGAAAGAGTTAATAAATAGTAAGCTATTGTTCCTGCTAAAGTTGAGAATTTGTTATTTTCTGTACTGCTTAATTATTTAGTCTCTGACTCCTCTTAACATCTAGTAAATGGCCTAAATGTTCATTTTTTGGAATAGTATCATGCTATAACATGTTTAGTGATCTCATTCTATGCTTCCTAAATCAGTAATAGATTACACTTTCAGGTTGTACAAAGTCAATACTAGCAGGTCCCTAATAAACTCTTTTTCCTTGAGGTCCTCAAAATTTATGAAAATATGTGTAGTGCTTAATTAACAAAGCCTTTTTCTACATCACTGTGGTTGTGAGACCAAACTAACAATGAAAAGTATTCTTGTCCCAAAGCTTAACCAAAGAGTAATGAGCAATCAGTTAACCTTAAGAATAATCAAACAGGTTCGAACAGGACTATCTGTTTCTCTGAAGCAGCTTAACATTCCAAGATAAAATCTCACCCCCCAACCCCACCATGTTCAAAAGGAAATTTGAGTTCTCTGCACTCTGTGATAAATGAAGGAGTCATATTACCAAAGTTTTGTGATAGGTCTCTAATATGAGTTAGTCCACTTTAGCATATTTAAGTTTCTTTTGCCATTGGAGATGACTAGTCTGTCATTAGTGACAAAATTCTTTTAGGTGCCAACACATGACATTTATAATTTACAGTGGGAATTTAATTCAACTATGTCAATTAGCTATATTTACCTGAACAAATATAAGTGATCACATTTCTAGAAATGTTAATGCAGATTATGAGGGTGAACATGGTGAATCCTATTCTGGTAATTGAGGGGGAAAAAAGAAAATGAGGAAAGAGAAATAAGGAAGAAACAAGAGGTTAAGGCTATGTGATCATCTTAATGCTCACCCTAGTTAGACTATCACCCATGAAAAAACAAAGGGAACATGAATTTCAATGTTATAACTGCGACCTGTAAAACAATAATTATAATGAGAAAATAATATCTTTATAAATCAAGAGAGTAATGAATTTATTGGGGTAAAAAAAAAAACAAACAAAAAACCACACGCCAAACAGAATTGCATAAAGTGAGAAAAGTTTTAAAAAGTGGCTAAGATCACAAAGCTAAGTCTTTTTACAGTGAAGGCTAGAACCCAGGTCTTCTAATTCATGGTTCAGTACTCTGTCCATGCGATTCGTTATTCCATTATACATATACATACACACACATATATATATATATATATATATATATATATATATATATTATCATTTAGCTTCTCTGCATCTAGTCTTTAAAATAGGGCATCATCAGAGAGAGAAGAGAGAAAATAAATAAAAAATAAGGGGTTGCAACAAATCTGAAGGTGGTCATGGGCATCTGAGGGCTATTTTTAATATTCTGCCAAAGAACAGTGATACTGTTCTTTCATAACAGTGAAACTGATTATTACAGGGTGTGCCCCAAACCTTACTGCAGCACATCAGACACAGAGAGTATATACTCTGCCTGGCAACAGTTCAGCACCAGTTAATTAATCAGCAAAGTGTACTCAGTGGGATCCTCGTACTGAAAAGATGGGAAACCACTGGACTAGATGGCTTTGCTGCTTTAGTGGCAACAGAGAGTTAACTCCCTGCTCACTCCTCTCGCTGTTTACACCTTACCTGAAAAGCCAGGACTAGGAGATGAGTCAGAGTTTGAAGAGGGTTCACAGCTACATCTGGGAGTTACAGGTGAAGATCTCTGCTGGACTCATACAGATCATACCACAGATAGGAACCCATCCCGGAAGGTAGGCGAAACAGACTCATAGGTCTCCAGGCCAGAGCAGGGCCTGTGCTCGGTCTTCCTAGGTTTTATTTATATTTCCATAGATTCATGTATTTTTGTTTTACACTTGTTTCTTAGGCTTCAAGGCCTGAAGCAGCCTTGCTGTTTCACACTTCCCTGTTGGGGGATTTGGCCATGAACATATATCCCTTTTTAATTTTTCATTAGAGATGTAAATTTTAATATATTTTTATTGATTTCAGAGAGGAAGGGAAAGAGAGAAAGAGATGGAAACATCAGTGACGAGAGAGAATCGTTGATTGGCTGCCTCCTGCACGCCCCTTACTGGGGAATGAGCTCACAACCTGGGCACGTGCCCTGCCTGGGAATTGAATCATGACCTTGTGGTCCATGCGTCCATACTCAACCACTGAGCCACACCAGCGGGGTAGAGATGTAAATTTATCACTGCCTGCATAAGCCTTGAGTTTCTTTTTTTCAGTAGCAAATTATTAGTGTGGGATTTTTGAAAGATTTAATCCGACCCCAAACCAGTAAGTTGACCAAGACAAGCAGGGTAAAAGCGAAAGATCGCGTTTATTGATTGCCCTCGGGTGAGGTTCTCTGGTCCGGGGGAAACGGGCCAGGGAAGTCACCGACACACAAACCTGGTAAAGCTTCTTTATGCTGCTGTTGGGCCAATCAGGTTTGTCTGTGGTAGATGGTGGTGGGGGGAGAGTTG
>PVJC01025185.1:0-25023 GCA_004026665.1 Murina feae | reverse complement strand
GATCCCGCTTCTCTGAGGTTCTAGAACAGGCTAAGGTCGCGCGTGGTGATAAAGGTCAGGATAGGTGTGACCCTGTGGGGGGAACTGACAGGGCGGATGAAATTGGAACCCGGGCAGGAACCTCCCAGGCCGGTTTCGGGTGGGCTCTGGGCGCCCCCTGGCGGCCACTGTCTCTCCTCTGTATCGCTCCCCCTTGAACTTGGGAGATTCTGCATTTGACCAGCCACAAAGGGGCACTCAGAGAGAAGGGATGCTAATGTTCACGCAGGACCACAGGCGGCGCCACGAGACCGCTCCTGGCGCGGTCACCTCGGGTCCCCGCCATGGGTGCTCCCAAGTTCAGTTCCCAGAAATTCATCCCCTGACCCACCCTCCTCCCTCCTGGGGGTGCTTCCAGCCTTGTGGGCTGGGGATGGTGACCGGTCCCCTCTGCTGTCTCCCTCCATCATTCAATTCCACTCATTCTTCCCACCTCCTTAACTTGATCTCTCTCTCCCACCTCCCTCTTTTTTAAAAATATATTTTTAATTGATTTCAGAGAGGAAGGGAGAGGAAGAGATAGAAACATCAATGATGAGAATCATTGATTGGCTGCCTCCTGCACGCCCCACACTGGGGAAGGCCTGTGTCCTGACTAGGAATCGAACCACGACCTCCTGGTTCATAGGTTGACACTCAACCACTGAGCAACACCAGCCCGGCCCCTCCTCTCTCCCTCCTTTTGTCCACAAGCACCATTGAAATATATATTTCAATGGTATATATATGAGGGATGGAGAGATAGAAACATCAATGATGAGAATCATTGATTGGCTGCGTCCTGCACACAGCCCAGGCATGAATCAAACCCGGGACTCTTTAGTCCGCAGGCTGCTTTATCCACGGAGCCAGACCAGCTAGGGCTTTATATTTTTTTCAAGATCCAGAATCTGACCATTTCTCGCCTCCACTGATTCCACCTTGGTCCGGTCCCACCACCCTCCTGCACGACTGCAATTGTTTCCTAGCTGTTATTCCTGCTTCATCTCTTGCTCCTGCGATGTTTCCCACCCGCAGCCAGAGGGACTGTGTCTGGCTCCAGGATGCATCACGGGCCTTATTCTCTCCTTGGCTGCTGGCACCCAGGTCTCCTTGCCCTGCCTGAGTTTTAACATGATTTTCTTTTTTCTTTTTTTTTTTTTTTACAGAGAGGAAGGGAGAGGGATAGAGAGCTAGAAACATCGATGAGAGAGAAACATCGATCAGCTGCCTCCTGCACACCCCCCACTGGGGATGTGCCCGCAACCAAGGTACGTGCCCTTGACCGGAATCGAACCTGGGACTCTTCAGTCTGCAGGCCGACGCTCTATCCACTGAGCCAAACTGGTCAGGGCTAACATGATTTTCTTTAACGTAAAAGTAGCTCATGCTTGTCACAGCGGGAGTTGAAACCTATGCAGAAGCCACCCCAGGTGTTTTAAACAGAAAGATGACGATGTTGAAGACAGGGAACTTTGGGAAGTGGAGCAGTGGGCTGTGGGCCCGGCCCTCGGGGATGATGCACAGGATGGCAGACAGCACAGAACCCAAGGACCAGGGGTGCTCCTGCCTCTGAGGCTGCCCCTGGCACCTCTGGTTCAAGACCATTGTCCTGAATCACGTCCACCGTCCACCCCTCTGGAGGGACTCTAACTGCAGGGACCGTTCTGCATCCAGAATCCAGCGGCAAGGGTGTCTGCTCCAGCCTTGGCAGCGAGGCGAGTGGTGGAGGCCAGCCAAGCCCACAGTGTCCCCCAAAATAAAGAGCAGGGAGCCCTGGCTGGTGTGCTCAATGGTTAGAGCATTGTCCCGCACATGGAAGGGTCTCGGGTTTGATTCCCGGTCAAGGGCAAGTACTGGGTTGCAGGTTGGATCCCTGGCCCTGGGTTGGAGCACATGTGGGAGGCAGCCAATCAGTGTGTCTCTCGCATTGGTGTTTCTCTCTCTCTCTCCTTACCTCCCTCCCTCCCTCCCCCTCTCTAAAGTCAGTGGGGCCTGAGCTGGTTCCATCCCAGTCAAAAGCACATGCCCGGGCTGTGGGCTTAACCCTCAGTAGGGGGCATGCAGGAGGCAGCCGATCAGTGATTCTCTGCCATCACTGATGTTTCTCTTGCTCTCTCCCTCTACCTTCTTCTCTGAAATCAACAAAAATATATTTTAAAGTCGATGGGAAAATATCCTTGTGTGAGGATAAACAAAACAAAGGAACAGGGAGGAAGCCAAGACACAGAAAAGCAGATGTGAGGAAGAGAGTAATGTCAACAGATGACCGCTGGCAACAATTCAACACCAACAGGAATCCCCAATTTGGGGTGCGGTGACAAAGGAACTTTTATTCAGCGCAAAACAGCTCAATTGTGACCCAGCGAGGCAGCCTGGGCCCAGGCCCCTCTGGCTGGCCAGCCTTGCTCCTCTCGGGTCTGCTCTGCTCTGAACCGGGTCGGCTTTGTGCCCCTGCACCCGTCTGCTCTGCTCCAGGGAGACATGGTCCGTGTTTCAGCTCAGCCAGGGAAACAGCCTTCCAGTCTCAGGTGGAAGGGAAGCTGCTCCCAGAGCTCGCAGGGAGCTGGCTTACTTAGAAGTTCCCAATCCTGGTCCCTGAGTAGTTTCTCATGCAAACAAGGACTCCAAATCCTTGTGGTTTGATTGGTCCAAAATGCACTGTCCTGATTGATCAGAATAGAGTTGCTCTGGCCGGTGGAGCTGCACAGCTCCCGATTGAATGGGGAAAGCCCCCATCCTATTGGTTGAAACAGGATTCCGTGACTGCTGTATGGATCGCATGGCAGAAACACGGTGCAGGCAGGCAGTTCCGTGCAGAGCCAGGTAGCCCAGTGCAGTTTCCTCCCGGAAGTGCGATTTATATGAGGCCTCTGTGTGGAAATGGCAGGTTAGGCTGTTGTTTTAGTGTGAACCCAGTTAGCCAGCAGGAGTCCTTCTTGGTAGGCGCCTTCTTCCTCAGGGTTCACAGTGGCAACCTCCATCATTCCCCATCCCAGTGTGGCCTGTCAGCCCCAGCGTACACCGTCCCGGGCCTTCTCTGCCTGTGTTTACACACATCGTCAACTAGTCGGGGTCTTATTGTGTGCCCTTTCCCCTTTAACAGATCGTAAGTTTTCCCCCAAGATCATTTAAAAATCCTTCCAAAAGCTGAACTTTCCTACGTGGTAGTGAAACACCCCAAGTGTGAACACCCCACTTGCCAAAGCCCATTTCTCACTGTTCTACATTTGGACTGTTTCTCTTTCTGACCTTCCACATAGCACAGTGGCAGGCATCGTTGCGTGCATCGAGGAATCTCTGCCCACGTTTCAAATTGCTATTTTTTAAAAAAGTTTTCTCCGTGACAGAAAAGTTGGAGACCCTGGGGAAAGTCACAGGAGAGAGAAAACAGCCCTTGGGGTCCCCACGGGGACCGTGAGCAAGGGCAGGCTGATGAGCCCTTGCGGACCTGTTTGTCCACAAAGCATCAGAACATAAACAAGTCCATTAAGACGCGTGTGTCCTACCCCTGGGTTAATGGCCACAGCCTCCCTCTCTGCGGGGGGGGGGGGGGGTCGGGGCTGCCCGAGTCCATGACTGCATTTCCTCCCATTCTACACGGGGCTCTGCGGGACCTGCTTCTGCATTATGCTTTCCCCCAAGTTTCCGGCCATTCCCTTAGGGCACGTCCCCAAGAGTGCAATCAGTGGGCCAAAAGGTAAAAGTCTTTGGCACAGATTGCAAGTTTCCATGCTTTTTTTTAAAAGCCATTTTTGTTTTTTCCCTAACATTGTTTTAATAGCAAACGCTCATGTAGGACTTACTCTGTGCCAGACCCCATTCCAAGTGCTTTCAGATGCAGACTCAACAGAGAGGTTGAGTCACCTTCACAAGGCCACACAGCTGATAAGCAACTGAGCTGGGATTTGAAATCAGGACGCTGGATCCCAAGCCCTAGCTCTTAACAATCCCAGGCTGCCGCCTACACATGACCTCCATCCTCTGGGAGTCAAGTCGCCCTCATTCTGCGGCAGAGATGACCCAGTTGGTGGCCAGACCTTTCAATCTGTTCTGTCACAGGGGCAGGTCCAGGTCTCATGGTGCCTTAAGCTTTCCAGTTTGGGGGAACCCCTTTTTTGAAAAGTTACAAATTCAAAAGGAGACGTAGGGCCTTGGAAGGAGCCAGCACAGAGTGGCCAAAACAAGCTCCCTTGGCATCTCGCTCCAGCCCAGGTGCCTGCCTCCCAGAATGAGGAGGAGTATTTTCAAACAGTAAAGCTTTCCGCGACCCTGCCACTGAGATCCTACCTCACACTGCACTGTATTCTGGCTTTGTTTTTAAAAAGTATTTTTACTGATTTCAGAGAAAAAAAGGAGAGGGCAACATCAATATCGAGAATCATCCATCAATTGGCCACCTCCTACGTTCCTCCCACTGGGGATCAAGCCCACAACCCCGGCACGTGCCCTGAACGGGAGAACTGTGACCCATGGTTCCTAAGTCACAACCCCTGGGCCACACCAGCTTTTGCTGCATCCGCCCATTCACCCCGACTGCTCTAGGCACTTCCGAGGAAGGCACAGGCGTCAGCTCAGCTTGCAAATCGCTTAGCTAGAGTGCAGCATTTCCACGTTTTTCTCTCTTGCTGTAAAATTCAGGTGTGGAATGTAACTGACATGCAGTAAAGCACGCACATGCCTTTGCCACAGAACCGTCCTTGCACACGTGGGAACGGGCACGCTTCCTCAGGCCGTAAAACAGCGTGAGTTTCCTGCACACTCTGCCTCCTGGCCAGGCTGCAGGATTTGCCCTTGAAGAGCTATGACCACCTCGCCCCATCCATGAATTCGGGCGGATACGCTGATGGCCACCTCTGGACATTAGGAGTTTCCTCCCTTCTCTCAGCAGGTTCCTCAGATTCATTCCTCAGGATGTTTACTGGGGTCACAGGATGTTTACAGGGCTAAGGCTTTAAAAAATCTTTAGTGTTGAGTTTTACATAGGTTGTTCATGGCTCTTTAAGCAGGCGCCTGGAAGCTTTCATTTTCATCTCAGCCTACCATCCTACCTCTCCCCCACCCAGCTGTTCTGTCTGTACAACATTCGCCCTTTTATTTCTAAGACAGGAGGGGGAACAGTCATGATGCGGGAGGGGGGAGGAGTGATGGCTCTGCCGTCTCCCTCTTCACCAATTTTGTTTCTAAATTGCTTGCTCTATTTTCGTAAGTATCTTGTCCTGGAAAAACTTTTCCAAGCGGCCGCAATAAAAAATAGAATGTTTAACAGAAAACAAAAAATACTGAACACTTGTCTCTGACAAAAGATACCCTAGACAAAGTCAAAAGGAACAGCCCGGAAGAAATGTTTGGCATATGTATGCCAGACTTCAGATCCGTAATAAATAAAGAGCCGCTACAAATAAACCAGAAAATAACAGCCTAGAAAGAAAACGGCCAAGAGGTTTGCACCTGCGCAGAAGAGGACATTGCCAGTGCTCCCAGAGATGCGTGACCTTGCGGGCAACTGGGTACAAGGTGAACAGCAAGATCACGGGGTAGCGAAGCCACGAGGAAACAAGGGGCTCTAGGCGGCTGGAGGGTGAATGTCGGAACAGCTCCACAGAGAACAACTCGGCTAACTCGGCGGCGAGCCCTCAGACACCCTTCCCTCAGCCCAGGGACTCAGCCCAGGCTCTAGTCCTAGACCCGTGGCAGGGTGCAGCTCTCCGTCCCAGCGCCGGGGGGGGGGGGGGGGGGGGGGGGGGGGGGGGGGGGGGGGGGGGGGGGGGGGGGGGGGGGGGGGGCCGTGCCGGCGTGAGTGGAGTCAGGACGTGAGTGGAGAGGAAGTCCGTGCGCTGACAAATAAGGAAGCGCCCTGTGGACCCCGTCGTTCTCTACCTCGCGCTACAAGTCAGAAACCACACACGGTGAGGTTCTACCCAAGAGTAAAAGGGTTTTGTTTCCATGCGAACAAGCTTGGGACGTAATGGCACCCTTCACCCCGACCGCAGCGGCAGCCAGCTCTGCGCGAGGGTTGAGTGGATGGCAGCTCTCAGACGACAGCCACAGGATTTGGGATCTGTATGCACCGTGCCCACGACTAACAGTGACAACAGTCCCTTATTACTTGCAGAATTAAGGTTTCGCAAAGTATTACGCAGGTCCATGCTTCTGTTCCCTCGCTGTAAAATGGGGAAGTCTAGCGTCCGTCACCGGGTGGGCTTAAGGGCTCTGCCTGAGAGCCACCCCCACTGTGACAGGCCTGTCATCAGGACCCGCCCCGCACCGCCTGGGCCAGGGCAGGGGGCTCCCCCAAGCCAGACTCCCAGGGGTGGCCCTCCCCTCCCCCCCAGCCTGCCAGCGTGTCTCCTCTCAGACCTCCTCATGGGAAAGGGTGGCCCACTTGTCCCCAAGGGACAGGCCCTGTGCTACGTCCGGGGTTCTCACTAGGGTTGGAGGACACAAAGGTTCTGGAACCTACGTCCCTGTGAGCGAGAGGGGAACGGACAGGGAAGCTGCCCACGGCGGGGGAGTGACACACAAGGCCCAGGTGTTGGTCCGAAGGTGCTTTATTGCAGGGTGAGGCTCCGCATCCAGCATCAGCTACAACCTGGGGACAGAGGAGGGGGCTGAGGTGGACGGGGGCAGTGGGGGCCCCATGTGCGCACCCACTTAACACCCCCTCTGGCTTGGGCTCTTCTGCCTCCTTCGGGGAACCCTCCTGGGGTCAGGTGCGTCTGGTGCAGTTGCCGGGTTTGGGACAGGCCTGGGGACGCGTGGCCACCACGGGGAGGAGGAGGGATCACTCACTGGATCTCCCGGAACGCCCGCTTCTCCACCAGCTTCACTTTGTACTTGCGCTTGAACCTGGAGAAAAAAGGAGAGCTGGTCGGTGACACGCCCACCAAATGCGGGGCCCAGGCAGCCCCCCCCCCCCCCCCCACGGCAGCCCCACCTGGCTCTCTCCCGGGGCTCGATCATGCTTCTCCTCTGGAAGCTCTTGAACCGGTCACGGAGGATGTTGCCCTCGGGCTGTGGGACACAAAGGAGGTGTCACCGGGCGCCTGGGGAACCCCAGGTCACTGACCTCTCCCTGAAGGCCCAGCCGGGCTCAGCGGGCCCTGAGCTCTCGGGGTGACAGTGCTGGCCTCCCGCTGCCCGAGCGGGGTTTGGAGAATCACAGGAAGGAGGTTGGTGAGGTGGCAGGGGGCGCACAGGCAGAGGCAGCGGCCAGGCCAGGGGTCAAAGAGGGGCACAGCAGGCCCACTGAGGCAGCACAGGGCTGCAGGCCGAGGCCAGATCTCGCAGGCCAGTGGCCGGGTGAGACACTGGGCTCCCGCCCGGGGCACTGGGGAGCCATGGAGGTTCCAAGTTGAAGAGGAACTTGGTCTGTTCCGAGCTTTAGGGTGACCTTCTGGGACCGGAGAGGACAAGGGCTGCAGACCAGGGGCTGCGATGGGGCTTCAGCTGCCCCGCACCCCTAGGGACTGCCATCTCACCCGTGCCCTCAGCCCCCAGGCATCAGCCCCACTGGCCCAGCCTGGGGGCAGCCAAAGTGTCGCCCACAGCCCCGGGGGGCACGGGGAGCAAGGATGATGTCATCACCGGGCACGGGCTCTCCCTCCAAACCTCAGCACCCCAGCTGGGCAAATACCTTCAGGGTCCGCAGCGAGTCGGCCAGCTCCGAGCTGAGCTGCACGTCGATGTCGGGGTCCTGGTACCTGGGGGGCAGGGCAGGGTGTTCAGGGGACTGGGGCCAGGCTGAGCACAGGCAGGGCACGGGGATGGGGATCGGGACCCACCGGCCTCCCCCAGGATCCCCAGTTCGGGCCTCACTTGAGCCGCCCCAGCCTGCGGGGCTTGCTGGCCTCAGCTAGCAGCCTCTGTACCCGCCGTCGTTCCCGCCGTCGCGCCAGCTCCGCCAGCCGCTGCGCCACCTGGGCCTTGATCCCGCGCAGCCTGAAGAGCTCCTGGTGCCGCAGCCGGGCAGCCCGCACCGCGGCCTGCTGTACCCGCTGCAGGACAGCCGGGGTCAGGCCTCAGCACAGCACCTCTGCCCTGCAGGGCCTGGTCTCCACCCGGGACCTCCGCCACCTCCACAGACGGCTCTCCTGGCCGCCGGAGCCCAGCTCACAACAGGCCAGCGGCTCCAGTTTCCTCACAGCTGCGGCCTCCCCGAGCCTTCTTCACCCATCAATCCCAGCGCCCCAAATGGGCAGGACAACCTTGGTCTAGCCTGTCCCCCTGCATCCCCTGAACCCAGAGTGGCGTCTGGAGGGCGCTGGGAAATAGTCTCACTCAGCGGCAGAGCAGCTGCGAAGACACCAAACGGAAACACAAAAAAGCAGCTGTGGGGACGAGAGAAGCAGGACGTGGGGCCAGGGAGGGCGGGCTGCGGCACGATGGAAGGGGGCTGACGACGGGAGGAACCGGGCGCGGGAGCAGAGCTGACCTGAGCCCACGGTGCTCACCAGCATTCGGGCGGCCTTTTCCCGCCGACGCTGCTGCTCCGTCTTCTTCTCCACTGCGGCCAGGCGGCCAGGGGTGGCGGCCTTGGCTCCTCCGAACTGGTCATCTCTGGCCTCGGCTCCAGCCCCCTCAGGCCCCTGGCCCTGGCCTGGCTCCCCCTCCCCATCCGACTCCTCCAGCAGCCCCTGGCACATCTCCTCAAATGTGGACTCCTGGGGGAGAGAGGGCGCCAGCAGACAGGGAGGGTGTCAGGGGCCAGGAGAGGGAAGGGCTCGGAGGAGGGGAGGGTGGGCAGGTGCGGGCTCACCTGGGTGGCGGCCTGCTCAGCAGGGGGCAGGGCCAGCTGCCGCTCCAGCTTCTCCGCCTCCCTCTGTCGCTGCAGCTCGACCTGGTGGGCTTCCCAGAGCAGCCTCTGAGAGGGCACAGGGTGGGGTGAGGGCCTCCCCTGGAGTTACAGACCTGGCCCCCCACCCCAGCACCCAGCCCTCCTCTCCCTGGTTCCTGTTTCAGCTCACTCCGCCCTCCCTGCAGCGGCCAGAAGGGGCTCCTGGCTTCCCTGCCAGTCTGGGCTGCACACACCGTGGTTTCATTCACATGAAACACCCAGAAACGGCAAATCCACGGACAGGAAAGAGAGTGGTGACGCCTAAGACAGGGAGACGGGACGGGGGGCGAGGAGCACGTGGTGCTGTCTACAGGGCTCACACACACGCGCGTGCGCTCACACACACACGCGTGCACACACACACACCACCACCACCACTGGCACGTGCCCCCAAGTGGGCGAGTCCCATGGCCCAGGAGCCCCATCTGTCTTAGAGCATGACTGATCCCCTCCTTCCCAGCACCCAGGCTGCCCGGTGCTTGTTTCCGCAGACAGCTCGCCGTTACCAGGCGGGGCCGCCCTCCACCCGCTGCTCAGACACCCTCTAACGAACCACGTGGAGCAGCACCCACGGGTGTCCTGCATCACTCATGACATCGTTTCTCTCCGGGAACATGTGCTCCCCGAGCGGGGGTGTCCCCACTGTGCACACCTGTGCTCAACCAACGTCTGTGCGATAAACAGTGACTCACAGCCAGGTTCTCGTTGCTGAACTACCTTCTGCCTTCGACAGACCTCACTTGGTCGCAGGGCGTCTGTTACGGTTTATCAAGGCCCTCTGCACCGACGCGCGTGAACTTCCCGAAAGCTATACCCACTGTACCCGCCTGAAACTTCCATTCTCCTCTTCCCACAACACACTGCCCCATTCTCAGCTGTGCCCCCTCCTCCAGGAAGCCCTCCTGACCCCCAAGGCCGGGTGTGGTGGCTGTGGGTCATCACTGCCTCCTCCACTGCGACCCCCAGGAGGACAGGCTGGGACTAACCCAGTCACTCGAGCCCCCGCTCTGGGCGGGCACAGAGAACGTGCCAGGCGAGGGAATGCCGACCCCGCGACTTAGGCACCGGCTGAGGAGAGGGCTGTGTACCTGGTGGTCCTCGAAGGTCGGGTTGTAGGAGGCTCCGGAGGGTGTCACCTCCACAGCAGGCACCTGGGACGGCTTTGCTTGAAGACGCGGTGGCCGCTGGACAAAACCCAAAGCAGGTGAGGCCAGGGAGCACCAGGGCTCCCCTCCTCACGAGTCCGGGCTGGGAGGTGCTGTGGGAGCCGTGTCCTGGTTCCCTGGGAGTGGCATCCCCAGGACCAGCGAGCTCCCCACAGGGGCTCTGCCACCTTCCCTGAGGCCAGTCCCTGTGACCCCCACGGTGGGCGGGGGTGGGTGACACTTGACTCAGTCACCTCAGCCTGTCACCGACCCTGCAGCAGTGCCTGTCAGAGCAGCCCTCCCCCCTCTCTGGGGACCTGTGAGAGCCACACAATCCCGGGTCCACTCGGACCCTCTGCATCTTAACAAGACCCCGGTGATGCGAGTGCTCCCTCCGGGCTGAGCAGCACCCTCACAGCACCTCCACTTGCGGACTTTCCTCACCCCTGCCCCCTGCCCCCTGCCCCCTGCCCATCTGGCCTCCCCAGCAGAGGCCCTGTCTCCAGCAGAAGCCGAGGTTACCCTGGATACCCTGCCTGCATCCCCTCCCACCTCAACCCCGTCTCCTCAGAGCCCAGATCCTACCCTCTCCTTTGCAACAAAACAGAATAAAACTCTGAAACCTGAGCTGCTCCGTCCGCCTCCCCCCACCCTCGCCCATCCCACAGAGGACCCTGGCAGGTCCCCCCACTGCCTGGCCTGGAGGCCCCCCAGGTCTCTAACCCTCCGTACCATCTTCTCTCAGCAAGGGCTTCCCTGACGCACCTGCTCTCTCCCTCTGAGGCACCGCCTCGCCACCATGTCACAGCAGGAACCAGGTCACAGCAGGGACGGGCTCTCAGACCTGACTCTGTGGCCCAAATGCAGAGCTGCCCCCCGCCCCCCCCCAGCTCTCGACCCTGACTGCCTGGAACGCCACTTGGCGCAGCCTCACCTTCACGCCTTTCTTCTTGGTCTGCTCCAGGAAGAAGGGGTCCTGGCCAGCCAGCGGCCGCTCCAGAGGGTCTGCGGAGGCAGAGGGTGCTGAGGGCCGGCCCGTGTGGGGCACCGCATGACCCCCTCCGACCCTCCCCTTTCACAAAGATGCCTCTGAAGCCCGGGCCAGGGAACACTGACTCTCAGACCCCAAGGGACCTCGAAAGCCAGGCAAAAGGCAGCTGGCGGCCCCCCGGAAGGCGGGAGCGCCCGGGGCTGAGGGCAGGAGCCGGCTCTCAGGGCGCCACTTTGGGTCCCTGCCCGAGAGGGTGTGAAACCCCGCAGGGCACCCCTCAGACATCTCGCACAGCCCTGCGCCCGCCCACAGGTGACGGCGGGCACTCACTGTCCGTGGCCCAGAGGTCGTAGAAGGGCCGCTCCGCGGCGTCCTGGGGCCCGGGCCTGGCTTTGGCCGCAGGAGGGCTGCGGAGCCGGGCCTGCGCCCTGCGCACCTCGCGGGGCAGCTCGCCCTGCTTGGCCAGCCTCTCCCATAGCTGCTCCTTCCGCTTGAGCTTCTTGGCGTTGGGGACCTGGTGGGCGAGGATGCTGGGCGGGGGAAGCGCACAGGCAAAGTGGGTGGGGGGAGGCTGGGCAGGGCCACCTCCAGCAGCCCCTCTCCCAGGCCCCCTCCCCAGGCCGGCTTCCTCCCAGCAGCCTGAGAGAGCATCTCCCCGGGTCTGTCTCCAGCCCAGGCCTCTCTGAGCCTGAGACCCACCGAAGCAACGCCTCTGGGGCCCCTGCCCTGATGTCTCCCAGGCACCTCCCACCCACACAACACCCACCTCAGCACTGTCCCCAAAGCTACCCCCCCCGCCACAGTCCCATCTCAGGCCCCGCCGCCTGACCCGCCTGACCCGCCTCCTGGGTGCCCTCCCCATCCCGAGTCCCTGGGCAGGTCCAGGTCCCATCCTCGCCTGCTCCAGCCACAGCACCCTGGCCCTGCCTCACTCCTTCCAATCGTTCTCCAAAGCCCACATCTGACCCGCACCGCCCACACCCGCCCCGGGAGCTCTTCAGGGCCGGGGTGTGAGAGGGGCTGCGGCAAAGGCAGGGGGCCCACGCCCGGGGGCAAGCGCTGGGCCCGGGCGGGGGCACTCACTCTTTGGGGGCAGGGATCTTGGACGTGTTCTCCAACACGAGGTCGGCCCGCAGGGGTTTCTTGAGGAGCAGTGGCCTCTTCTGGCCTTTGGGCCTCTTCCTGTCGCGCTCTGGGGGTGGAGGGAGGAGGAATCAAGGCCGAGGCTCCTCCTGCCCCAAGACCAGCTCCGCACCCATCACACTGCCGTTCCAGGGGACCCGCGTCCCAGCAGACTTGGGGGGCCCAGGCTGACTCAGGCCCCTGCCTGGGGAAGGACGCCCCCAACGCTCTGCCTCCCACCCCCCACCCCCCGGGCCAGCCGGGCAGCCCTGTGCTGGGTGCAGAGGGAGTCAGCCCCACACACGAGGCTTCCAGACACGGGGGGACCCGGCCACAGAGCCAGGACGAGCAAGGAGGCCGGGGCCAGCTGACAGCGAGGCCAGGACGTGGGCTGGGGACCCGACACGGCCGATGCTCAGCACAACAGCCTTTTACTCCCGAAACCTCACAGTGAGGAGCGAGGACTCCACACGAAACCCCTCCCGCCCATTTACCACGGCCGGGCCGCTCGCATTGGTGAGAACAGGTCCCCCGGCTGCTCTCCGCCATGTCCTGCTGCTGGAGCCGCTTGCCGCGTGCGACACGGCCGCCAGCGTTCCAGCGAGGCAGACCCCTCGCCTGCTCTGCCCCCCTCGCAGCAGGTGCCCGATCCCGGTCTGTTTCCAGGTGCCGAGGGGCACCCTCGCTGTCCCTCACTCACTTCCCCACCCGTCTCAGCACCTCCCGGCCCTGCATTCCAGCAAATGGTAACCAGCAGGCTGAGGCAGGTGCCTCACCCACTCGTGCAAGTGGGCCCTCTGCTTCTTACTGGAGCACATTTTATTAACTCAAACTGGTCTGAGGCCTTTCGTGCGGGTCCTTGACTTGCTTTTCGGCAAAACTAATGCGCCCCGCTATTTGACGTCCAACTTACTCATCGAGACAGACCCCCCCCCCCGCCTTTTCTGTGCATTGAGATGCTGACACCTCCAAAAGGAAACCCTGCTTTCTGCTCAACCCCAGACCCTCTCGTTTATGAAAGGGTTAAAGAGAATAAACCGGGGCAGAGAAAGGCTGACTCTCTCAGCGGACATCTTGCAGAAAGCTTGCAGCCCCGCCCTGACCGGTGTGGCTCAGTGGAGAGAGCGTCGGCCTGCGGACTCAAGGGTCCCGGGTTCGATTCCGGTCAAGGGCATGTACCTTGGTTGCGGGCACATTCCCAGTGGAGGGTGCGCAGGAGGCAGCTGATCGAGGTTTCCCTGTCATCGATGTTTCTAACTCTCGGTATCCCTCTCCCTTCCTCTCTGTAAAAAGTCAAAATAAATTTAAAAAAGAAAAAGACAGCGTTCAGCCCTGAGCACAGCACAGCCCAGGTAACCAGGAGACGCCGGGCCTGGGAGGAACAAGGACCCTGACGTCCGCAGAGCGGCTGGCAGCCAGCAAGGATTAACAAAAACCTCTCTCTCCCTGCCCTCCAGGCCGATGCCTTTCCTCGGCCTCAGCCCACCTGCGCCCAGGTGCCTGGACTGCAATCTTTCGCGATATAGAACGGCCTCGTGTCTCCGGTGCGCGACCCCAACCCACTCCGAACCTTTCCGCCCACGGCAAAGGCCCCTTTTGGGAAGTGTTTGCCATCCCAGCCATGTGGTCCGCGCAGAGGCCCTCAGAGGCTGACAGCGCGCCCCACCGTTGCCTAGCAACACCTCGAAGCCCGCCCTCACCTCGGTCCTTGCGGGGGCCGGTATCCACGAAGAAGAGTTTATCATCGGGGGCCTCCGACACCAAGCCACTGGGAGATGGAAACACAGAATGTCAGCCACAAAAATAAAGAATTGTCAGCCACATCCTCCAGGAATGCATCGGCTTCCAGATGTCGGGGAGGGAGCAAGGCGCCGCGGTAGGGAGGGCTTCCGCTTGTGCCCATTCGAGCCGCGTCCCGCTGGGCTGGGACCCCTGTAGGCTAAGGCTTCCGCCGTCGGCTTACAGAGCGGAATCCCTAAAACCCACGACGCCAGGCGGGGTGCGTGGGTCACACGCGCTCTAGGAAACGACAGCACCGGCTTACCGTTGCTCTCGTTTAACTGGGAGTCCCGTACCCGGTGATCCCACCAAGGCCCCCGCCTGCTCGACCTCCCCGGACCGGAGCGAACGGGGCCCAGCAGCCGGAAGTCCCGCCCCCACGCACCCGCTCGTGCGCTCCTGCAGCCGCACGTCCTCTAGGAACTGATCGACTTCCAGCCCCAGCGGCTCCTGCGCGAGCCGCCGCCAGCCCCGCTTCTTATTTCTCGGGCCTCGCCGCCGCCGCCTCAGCGCTGGGTCCACCGAGGTGGGCCGCAGCCCCAGGAAGCCGGAACCGGCCTCGCTTTTCGAGCGGAGCTGGCCGCTACCGCCGCTGCTCCCCGCCGCCATCTTGTTAAAGGAAGATGCTCGCTTGCTGGAACCGGAAATCCGGTGTGGGGCATGCGCGCGCAGACCTCCCGCGCACTTGCGCCCCCCCCTCGCGTCGGCGGCCGCCATCTTGGTACAGTGGATGCAAGAGCCCAGGGGCAGGGAGGCAGCCATCTTGAGAAAGGGCAAATGGCTCCTCCCTCCTCCGTGGATTCCCGTCCGCCGCGGGGTTTGGGCACTTGGCTCTCGCCCTCGCCAAACATCTTGCCCAGACGCCCAGGAATATTTTTAAATCTGAGTTGCTGTGTTTTTTAAAATAGTCTCCTTAGAAAAAAAAAAAAATCGGAACCATGACTGGCAGACGCGTGGCCGTCCGAGTACCAGCCCCGGGATCCTGGGGCGCTCGGAACGCGGAGGCGGCAGCGCAGGGACGCCCGTGTGGGGATGTTGGAGACGCCGTGTGGGGACCCTGCGGGCGGGCGCGCACCCTCACCCGGGCCGTTAACCTCGGGCGAGCCCCGCGGCCCCGTTTCCCCGTCGGCAAAACGGGGGCGACACCAGCGCGTGGGGCCTCGGAGGCTTCTCTGAAGCAGAAACGCGGTCCTGCCTCCCCGCCACGCGCTCACGATCGCGCCCGGCACCGAAACGCGGGCCCTTGCCGCTGCCTCGCCGCCGCGCTTCCTCGGGGCCCCACCGACGTCGTCACGGTCTACAGAGGAGGAAGGAAGCTCCGGGGCCTGCAGCCTCGGGGCTCCGGGGAGGCAAAGGCGCAGAGCGGGCAGGCGCCCGCGGAGCCCGGAAGGAGCCGGGGCCCCGAGACCCGCGCGCCCGCCCCGCTCCCGGGTGGCCGCCAGGGGGCGCGGGGAGCCGCGCGCCGGCGCCGTGGGTGCGGCCTCGGGCGAGTGGCCGCCGCCCCGCGAAGGCCGGTTCCCGGGCGCGAGCGCGCGCAGCGGGCGGAGGGAGGGGGTGCAGCGCCGCCCGCTGCCCGCTCCGGACCCCCCGGAGCCCGCGTGTCCCCGGGGCGACGCGTCCGGAGCTGCGCGCTCGCAAGCCCAAGCCCAGGGCCCGGTTCCCAGGCCCCCGCGGAGGGCGGCGGAGGGAGGGGTGTCCCGGGGCGGGGAGGGCCCCGGGGTAACTTTTCTACGGAAAATATGCGGCCCTGGCGCCGGCCCAGACTGAGTCATCGGGCTCCGCAGCGTTGAGTCACGGCCTCCGCCCTCGCACGTCCTCCTCCCTCCCCCTCCCCCCCATCCCATCCCGGGGGTCGGGAGCAGGGCGACCCCGCCCCCCCATAGCCCGTCCCAAGACAGCCGACTCCCGCGTGGAGAGAAGCCTTGGCTTTATTGCTGCGGGGCCGCCGTCGCGTTCCCAGGCCCCTGGGGCACGGGGCGGGGTGGCGGGGGGAGGGAGGGGAGCGTGGGGGTCCCAGCCGGCGCCCTGGAGGGGGCATCGTCCCCAGCTATTTTCTGTTTATTCCCCCCCCCCGTCTTTTCCCCACCTGCGTCAAGCACTAACACGGGGTGATGGCAGGAAAAGGGGTGCTGAGGTCCCTGCAGGGAAGAGGGGGGGTCTGTAGCACCAAGAGCCTGTCCCCCCAAGACATCCCTGAAAAGGGGACTGAAGCGAAGCCCTGGGGTCTCTCCCACGGGGCAGGGGCGCCGCTTACACGTGGCCTGATGGTGGGCAGCGAGTTCGGGCCCCAGGTGGGCAGGTGGGCAGAGGACAGAAGTGCCTCCCAGTCTAGGGGGTGCCGAGTTCAGGGAGGGGCTCGGGGGTCCGTGTGAGGACGAGGAGGCTGTGTCTCCCCCTGGGGGCGGGGGGTCCCCTAAGGCCTGAGGACATGGGAAGGGAGAGGGTCCTTGCCTGGATGGGCCAGAGGCAGTGGGGCAGGGGGCCTGTTGTTGGTCATTTCCACCAAGCGGCTGCTCTTCTGTGGGGCGAGGCGAGGGGGGGTCCTGCCCCGAATGCAGGACGGGACCGGCTAGGGCTGGTGTGTGTGTCTGTGTGTGTGTGTGTGACAGGTGGGTGCTCTCTCCCGGGAGGGGTCAGCTCCACCAGGGCACGTGTCCGTGTGTCTCCTGCTCTCTGCTGGGATCCCCAGTGCCTAGGAGGAGCCCCAAACACGGGAAGCAGTAGGTGCTCAATAAATACTCGAAGGAAGAACGCCCCCGTGTGCGTTAGTGTCGGCGTGGTGTGCCCGCATGTGCGTGTGGGTAGAGGCGGGAAGGGCGAGCAGAGAGAAGTCCTGCCCCTCCCCTGGTCCCCTCTGTCCGGCGCTGGGGGGGGCGGAGAGACCCCCATCCTCGCAGTCGGGGGGAAGGTGGCAGGCGGGGTGCACGTGGCCAGGGCAGGGGATGTGCGTGCAGCTGACCGAAGCTGGGGAGCCGCCGGCGGGGGGGACCCGTGGCAGGGAGGCCCCGGCGGCGGCAGGGCCGGCTCACTCGGCCGAGCCCTTGTGGCGCCGCTTGGAGGGTGGCACGAGGCGCCGGGGCAGGTTGGCGGGCAGCCCGTGGCCCTCGAGCTTGGCCTCGATGAGGTGGCTGGCCAGGGCGAACTCCTCGTCGTCCAGCATGCCGTCCCGGTCGACGTCGCTGAGCTTCCAGATGCGGCCCAGCACCGAGTTGGGGAGCTTGGTGCCCACCATCCAGGTCTTGGCCTTGGTGCCGCTCAGCTTGCCGTCGGCGGGCGCCAGGTTGTAGAAGATCTCGTCGTACTTGGACTTGTCCTTGGTGACCACCCACTCGGCCTCGTCATCGTCGTCCGAGCCCTCCTCGCCGCCCTCCAGGGCCTCGTCGGGCCCCCGCTCCACGAACGGGCCCATGTGGGTGCCCTCGAAGGCGCCGCCCTGCACGCCCACCTCGGTGCTCTCCAGCTCCTCCTGCCGCAGCAGGGGCATGAGCTTGGCGATGTCGTGGGTCAGCAGCTCGTCCAGCGCCTCCAGCAGCTTGGGCTTCAAGGAGTGGAACTTGGTGAAGTCGTGAGCCATCAGCAGCTCCTGGGGGGGGACGGGAGGGGGCGCCGGGAGTCAGGGGGCATCCTCCCCAGGCCCCCACCCCCTTGGCGGCACCGGGACGCTTGAGCAACCCGGGCCGGCAGCCTGGTACCCACCGCTCAGAAGGGACAGGGGACAAGTGTGGGGCAGGCCCTGGAATCACTGGACATGGGGTGGGGGGGGAACCTCCCGTGACGCAGGCAGCGGCCTGGCAGCGGGTGGAGGAAGATTTCGACATTTTGACATCAGCTCCAGAGCGCTCAAGAGTCAGCTCCCAGCCCTGCCCGCCCCCTTGGCACCCCGGCTGCCCGGCCAGCACCCCACGATGATGCAAGTTAAAGAATGCGATTCCTGCCACTCTGTTAGCTCTGTCGCCCACAGCTCGGGAAGGGCCAGGGCCGGCTGCCAATGTGGGAGTTCGCGTTGGGATCGGCGGGAGGCCCTGGGGACTCCCAACCCCCCCAGAAGTCTTCTCTTGCTGCAGCAGCTGTGGGGCTGAGGCCACAGGGCACCTCACCCAGGCAGCTCTGTCACTTACACAGGGAGTCACGCGAACACTGACCCGTAACAACGGCAACAGTAATTCCCACAGCCCAGGCGGAGAGACCCACGGGTCGTGACCATGGAGAGATGGGGGTGTGCCTGGCCCGTGTGGCTCAGTGGTTGAGCATCGACCTATGAACCAGGAGGTCGAGGTTCGATTCCCGGTCAGGGCACATGCGGGGGCTGCAGCTCGTCCAGTGGTGGGGGCGGGGGGGGGGGGCGTGCAGGAGGCAGCTGATCGATGATTCTCATCATTGATGTTTCTATCTCTCCCTCTCCCTCTCTGAAATCAAAATATTTTTTTTAAAAAGTGATGGGGATGTGATGGTGAAGCGGGGGCAGGACTCCAAGGCCAGGCCGCAGGGTGTCCACCCAGCACGGCCGCGTAGGGGCTGTGTGTCCTTGGGTAAGGGATGGACCCTCTCTGGGCCTCGGTTTCCACCTTTGTAAATCAGGTTGATAACAAGCACCGCCCCCATTTGGGTGGAAAAGCTAAATCAATTCGTCTGGATTAAAATGTCAATATTAACAGCTGCAGCCCCAGCCGGTGGCTTGGTTAGGGCGTCATCTGTGCACCAGAAAAGGTTGCGGGTTCGATCCCCAGTTGGGGCGCATATGGGAGGCAACCGATTGAATGTTTCTGCCATCAATGTTCTCCCTCAAATCAGTAAACATATCCTCGGGTGAGGAGTAAAATAAAAAATACGCTGAAAATATTAGCAGCTGCTGTTAGCCCGGCAGCTCACAGTTGGCAAGCTCTAGAGATATTTTTGATTGTCACAGCTGGGGGGAGGGGGGGCGGCTACTACTGGTGAGCAGAGACCAGGATGCCACTCGCTATCCTGTGGCAGTTCCCTGGCCCCGAATGTCAGTAGTGCTGAGGCCGAAAGGCCTTGAGTGGGTCCACACCCTAAGCCAGACCCTGTTCAGACCTGAGGGGTTTGAAAGCATTAGCACTCGGCGCTCAGGACAGCAGGTAAGGCAGTGCTGGCCGCCAGCATGCCCATTTTCCAGTTGAAGAAACTGAGGCTCAGAAAACAAAGCAGCTTGCCCAGGTTCACTCTCCCAGAATCCCTTCGTCTCGGACCCAAAGGTCACAGGCTTTGCCTATCAGCCCTCCGAACAGGCCCAGCCCAGGCAAGGCCCCTCCCCGCCTCCAGGCCTGAGCCTGGACTCTGTCTCCACGTTCATTTGCTCACTCCTGACCGGCCCACCTCTTCAGGTATCGGACCCACGGCTTTCCCCAGCACCACTCAGTCCTGGGCCTGGAAATGGGAGGGGCCCCTCACTCGTCCCCCAAGGCCATGACCAGGTTCTGACCATGTGGATGTCAGCACACGTTACACGTGCAACGTTCGTAGACCCACCCTGTTCAACACGGTAGCCACATGCGATCATTTAAACTTAAATGAGCCCTGGCCGGTGCGGCTCAGTGGATAGAGCGTCGGCCTGCGGACTCAAGGGCCCCAGGTTCGATTCCGGTCCAGGTTATGTATCTTGGTTGCGGGCACATCCCCAGTAGGGAGTGTGCTGGAGGCAGCTGATCAATGTTTCTCTCTCATCAATGTTTCTCTCTATCCCTCTCCCTTCCTCTCTGTAAAAAATCAATAAAATATATTAAAAAAAATAAACTTAAATGAGTTAAAATTAAATGTAGCCTAAAATTTCAGTTCTCGTGTGGCTAGTGGTTACCATTTTGGAGGTTGCAGCGTAAAGCACTTTCATCATCCTAGAACGTACGTGGGACAGCACTGTTCTATAAAGAGAGAGGCTGTCCCGTTAGCTTTCCCGCCCCTCCCCTCCCCTCCCCACTCCTTCCTGGCTGGAATGCAGATGCAAGGGCTGGGTCTCCACAGCCATTTTGTGCCATGAGGGGTTCCTCATGGGGGGCTTGGGTCCCTCCCTGGCTCTGTGAAGCGTAAACCAGCCCTAAATCATCTTCCAGGACTTTTATTTACGAAGGAGAGAAATGAACTTCTATCCTAATGAAGCCATAATTATTCTGGTGTTTTTTTTCTTCACTCCCTTTTCCTACCTCACCAAACCATGCTCCCAGGGAACCATTTGCAGGAGGCGCTTCCAGAACCTGCCACGCATCCCTCCGGTTTTCAAGGCCCCATCCCGGAGCCCACAGAAGCCTGTCCCTCCCACCACCACCACCACCACCACCACCACCACCGCCACCGCCACCCCTTAGCCTCCCTCCGGGGCGGCTGCCCACCTGCATCTTTTGGCAATCCGGGAAGTCGCCCGGCGAGATGTGATGCTCCAGCTGAATCTTAGCAAAGATGACGGGCAGCTTCAGGATCAGCTGCTTCTTCTTGTTGTCCTTCCCAAACATGGAGGGCATCTCCTTCTTCAGGTAGCTGATGATGTACGCGTGGACCTGCGGGGAGAGTTCTCGCCTGAGCCTGCCTCAGGGGCGTGGCTCAGTGGGATGGGTGTCTTCCCACATACCGAGAGGCTGCTGGCTCCATTTCCCATCAGGACACATGCCTGGGTTGCAGTCTACATCCCTGGGTAGCCAATCGATGTTTCTCTCTCCCTCTCCCTCTCCATTTCCCTCTCTTTATCTTTCTCCCTCTCTCTCTCCCTTCTTCGCTCTCTAAAAATCTTTTTTTAAAAAGGTTCCCAACTCAAGGGTCCCAGGTTCGATTGTGGTCAAGGGCATGTGCCTTGGTTGCGGGCACATCCCCATGGAGGGTGTGCAGGAGTCAGCTGATCCATGTTTCTCTCTCATCGATGTTTCTCTCTCTCTATCCCTCTCCCTTCCTCTCTGTGAAAAATCAATAAAATATATTTTAAAAAAAGAAAAAGGTTCCCAGGCCCTGACCGGTTTGGCTCAGTGGATAGAGCCTCGGCCTGCAGACTCAAGGGTCCCGGGTTCGATTCCGGTCAAGGGCATGTACCTTGGTTGCGGGCACATCCTCAGTGGAGGGTGTGCAGGAGGCAGCTGATTGGTGAGAAACATCAGTGTTTCTGATGCTCTATCCCTCTCCCTTCCTCTCTGTAAAAATCAATAAAATGTATTTTTTTAAAAGGTTCCCAGGCCGCCTGCTTGGATACACTAGGTGCAGGGCGGGCCTGAGGTCTTTGCATTTCAAACCATGACCTGGGAGCGGCAGGGCTGTTGGGGCCACAGGTCCAAGGGCCCCTCCTCTCCAGTGGGCAACCAGGGCCCCTCCCAGGACGAAGCATCTTCTGCAGCATCCACTCCCAGACCCACATCCAGCCGGCCTCTCCCTGCCCCTCCGGCTCAGGGCTGAGCCTGTCAACATGGCACCCTCTGTGGAATTCGTGCCCAGCCCCCAGAGCTGTGTCCCCCCTCAGCTGTGCCCATCTTGGGGAACAAATGGCACCCTCACCTACCCCTCCCTAGCAGAGGCCAGAAGTCGGGAAATCAGTCCTGAACCCCAGGGAGTCCTTTCCTTGTTGCCAGCCATCACCATCTCTTGCCTGGGGAGACCCCCCAGTCACCCACGCCTTCTGGCTTCTCTTGTCCCTACAAACCCTCCTCCATGAAGCAGCAGTGGGAGGTTTGGGGGGGGGGTTGTGGTTTGTTTGTTTGCTTTTAACACACTTTTATTGATTTCAGAAAGGAAGGGAGAGTCAGAGAGATAGAAACATCAGTGATAAGAAGGAATCATTGATCGGCTGTCTCTTGCACGCCCCCTACTGGGGATCGAGGCCGCAACCCGGGCCTGAGCCCTGAGGGGGTTGAATCTGGATCTCCCGATTCAACCACTGAGCCACACCGGCTTGGCTGTTTGTTTATTTTTTTAAGGAGCAAACACCAGACCACGAGATGCTGCTCCACAGGCTCAATTTGCTTTCCAACCAAGTTCAATATTCCTACAAGGCTCTACAGCAGCAGTTCTCCAAGTGTGGTCCAGGGAACCCCAGGGGTTCTCAAGATCGATGTTTCTCTCTCATTGATGTTTCTAGCTCTCTATCCCTCTCCCTTCCTCTCTGTACAGAGAGGAAGGGAGAGGGATAGAGAGCTAGCAACATTGATCAGCTGCCTCCCGCACCGCCCCCCCACTGGGGGTGTGTCCGCAACCACGGTACATGCCCTAGACCAGAATCGAACCCGGGACCCTTCAGTCCGCAGGCCGATGCTCTATCCACTGAGCCACACCAGCCAGGGCTTAACCTTTCTTATACACAGTACATATCTAATGGACTGATTAATTGTGACATAAACACTTCAAAAACGAAAAGGACATGAAATATGAATGAACATTTAACAGAAAGGAGCGGAAGTGTACAGTAGAAAGGGAAAATGTAATAAGTAGCAGCAACAAGAGCCAAAAAAACCCACGAAAATATTCACAATACAATCTCCTGGCTGGCAGACGCGCCTTCTCTCGCTTGTTTGTCGCCCGGGAGACGATGGATCTCACAGGTATCAGCACGAAAGGGGAGGGGTGTTGGGGTGAGAAGCAAACTGTTCCAATGGGAAGCCTTCAAGAGCGGAGCTGAGGTGTGACTGTATTTGAATAATAATAAGATGCTTTTTTCCTTTTTTTACTTCTCATTTCCTCCGGAGTGGACGGTGGATTTTTTTTTTAAGGCAACAAGATAAGGGGAAGCCAGACAGCAAAGAGATTTGCAAAAATCCAGGACAGGCACCCTGTCCTCCCTGACTTTTTTTGTTTTGTTTTGAAAATGGTTAATTTTCATGAGACATGTTTCTTAGGTTGCCTGATGTGTGTTGTTGCTTTAAATGACTGCATATTAATGATTGATACTTATTAATATAAATTCACAAGAGCAATAGCCTACTGATAACATTTCTAATAAATGACTACTTAGTAATTATGTAACCATCCGTTACTGGTTCGTGAATATGACGAGATAGACAATAAACATTGTCTCCGTTTTGAATTCTAATATGGCCAACGCACACACAGTCCCTGTGCAGATAAAGTCTTCGCTCGGTAATTCCTAAGAGTGTAATGAGGTCCTGAGAACGGAAAGTTTGAGAAGCACTGCTCTCCCTGACTCAGCTCCTGCCACTTCACCCAATAGCATCTCCCCCTGGTCGCTGCTCCAGCTTCCTCACCTGCCTTCCTGGCTTCACCAGATGCCACTCAACCCCCGACCCCAGGGCCTTTGCACATGCCCCTCTCTGCCTGGAACTCTGGCCTGGGCTCCCTCAGCTTCCTTTCGCGCTCACCCCCTCACACAGCCCATCCTCTGGGAAGCAGGCGCCCCCTCCGCCACCATCCGGCTATTCTGTCTTCACCTTTATCGTTTTGTTCGCAACACTTCTCACAATTCATTGTTACTCTGCTGATCTGTTGGTTGGTTTGTTCTGTCTCTTTCCATCAGACTGGGAGCTCCGGGCAGGCCCGGGGCCTTGCCTGGGCCTCTGTCCTCCACACAAACACTCAAGAAATATTTGCAGCACCAACCCAGGCGCTGGCAGACCTCTGAGCCGCAGTCTCGTACGTTATCAAAAAGCAAACAAGGAGGACAGACTAATGAGCACACTGCATCCTATTTTAAATAGGAAGCTGAAGAATGGCATGTATGTGCTTACATGAAAACAATGTATCTAGGAAAAGGCACAGGAACCAATCGTGGGGCGGGCGGAGCCCTGAGAGCTGGGGGCAGGGGTGGGAGGGAGCGTGTTCGACTAATGCTTTACCCTGAGCTGGTCTCAACGGTTGGCTTAAAAACACTTATTAAGTGAATCATACGTTTAGAATGCTAGCGATTCTCTGGTGCATCTGGCTGGTTCTGCACCCTCAGCACCCTCCCCACCCCACCCCACTCCCCTACCCCACCCCCATCCTCCAGCCACCCTGGGCTCCTCTTCAAGCAGGTAGGTCCCTTCCTCAGGGCCTTTGCGCTTGCTGTTCCCTCTGCCAGGTATGATCCCCCCAGATCTCCACTCTGCTCCCCTTCCCCTCCTTCAGGCCCCTCCCTCCTCCAGACCTTCCCTAAAGCCCCTGACGTAGCCCCTCACCCGTCTCTCTTTCCTCTGCCTCATTTTTCTTCAAAATCCGTATCGCATACGATATTACAGGGTCCTTTCATAGCCTCTTCCCCGTTAAAAGGTAATTCTACAAGGAAGGAAACGACCCAGCGTGCTCCCTGCGGTGTCTCCAGGGCCTGCACCAGCGAGGGGGCAGCTCGGTAAGGGCAGGAACTGCTGGTTAAGTGCCTGCCCCTGGGCCGCTCGGAGCAGCTCAGCAGGAAGGTCCAGGGCGGTCCAGGGCGTTTGGCCTCCAGACTCGGACCCTCCCAAGACCTTGGCCTCAAGTATCACAGCAGCTCCCCACTCAGGCCGGGGCAGAGCCGGGGACTCATCGCACCCACCTCTGGGGGTGGGGGTGGGGGGGGAGCTGCCAAAAAGACTCCAGAAGGGCTTTGCACCTTGGGGGAGAGGACTTTTTTTTTTTTTAATCCTCATCGGAGGATAATTTCCATTGATTTTTAGAGAGAGGAAAAGGCAGAGAGAAACACCATGTGAGAGAAACACGTGGATGGGTTGCCTCCTGCACACACCCCAGCAGGGGCCTAGCCGGGGAGGAGCCTGCAACCAAGGTGCGTGCCCTTGGCCGGAATCGAACCCAGGACGCTTCCGTGCACAGGCCGGCGCTCTATCCACTGAGCCAAACCGGCTGGGACCAGAGCGTTTCATCTGATGGGACTGCTCCTGACGGGGTGGGACCCGCAACCTTGGTGCATCAGGACGATGCTCTGAGCTCCGGGCCAGGCGACCGCACGTTTGATGGAGGGACTGGCTGTGGCAGAAGCACGCGTGGGGCGTGGGGCGTGGGCAGGGGACATGGGCAGGAGCGGGACTCGGTCACGGCGGACCCTGGGCCCGAACTGGGAGCCACGGACGGAGCCGCAGGAGGGAAGGAGGGAGGGAGTGTCCGGAGCGGACAGGGGCCCATCAGGGCAGGGGTGTGGCTCGGGGTGGGCGCGGCCTGGGAAGCGGGCCAATGGGACGAGGGGGCGGCTCCTGGGGGACCCCCGAGCGGGAGGTGGGGGG
>PVJC01025184.1:0-24872 GCA_004026665.1 Murina feae | reverse complement strand
TTAAATCTAAACTTAAGAAAGTCAACAAAGTACCAAAATAATAATATGAGGATAATTACCGAAAGTGACCATTAAAAGACTAGAAAAAGGTTGTTCCTGGAACCCGCTTAGGGACAGGAAAGGCTGTGGTGGGGACAGCTTTGCCATCAGCAACCCTGTAATACTATTACACTGTTAACTATTCTCACGTATCATTTAATTACAAATGGTCTCATCTTCAACAATTCCATAATTTAGTTGAAATGCATAACCCAGTATTTTCACATGTGCAACTGCACTATAGTAGGAAAATTTTGACATCTTCCATAATTAAGACCGGACTCTTTAAACAACTTATCTCCTCCTGTTCCCAACATGCATCTGTGGCAAACAATTCTCACTGTCCACATGTGTAACTAACTTTTTTATTTTATTTTAAGGGGATGCAATCTCCTTTATTTTTAAATTAAATGTATCGCTCTAGCTGGTTTGGCTCAGTGGATAGAGCATTGGTTGGCCTGCAGACCAAAGGGTCCCAGATTCAATTCCAGAGAAGGGCATGTACCTCGGTTGCAGGCTCCTGGTCTGGGCCCTGGTTGGGACCCTTGTAAGAGGCAACCAATTGATGTGTTTCGCTCACATTGATATTTCTCTCTCTGTCTTTCCCTCTCTCTTCCACTCTCCCTAAAAATCAATGAAAAAAAATCCTCAGGTGAGGATTTTAAAAATTTTATTCCCCAATAAACTGTTTAAAAAGAGTACATACATTTCAATTGTATATTTCCAGAATACATTTCTATAATTGCACGATGTGCATACCACCCAGATACCGGCAATCTCTGCCTCTCTCTCTGCTTATGACTTCATTCCTCTTCCCATCCATCAAAATGGTTCCCCTTGCTTGAGGCCATGTCTACACAGCCATTCTGCTTGAACTTTTCTTTGGTCATTTAAGCCATATTTTGAAATTCATGTCGAGGCCCTTGATTATGCACTCTTTCAGGAAGTGGCAGTTTCCATCATCTTGAGTTAACGGGCTCTCCTCTTGTGTGAGAGACTGTTGTGTGTGTGTGGACATGGAGACTGTAAACAAGCTTGAGGGCTCTACACAAGAATTTCTAAAACAAACATAATGTTTATATTTTTTTCAAACTAAAATCAACTACTTCCATGGCTTGTCAAAGCCTCATGTGAAGGCAGCATTAGCTAACTGCTTTTGGGAAAACTGTGTGAGAGAAATTTGTAAAAAATTGTGACAGTCAAGTGGGAGAAACCGAAAAGCAAAAGTATTTGAAAAGAAAACGTTCAGAATGAATATGCTTTTGTCTGTATGCATAGGTACATATTCATTACAAATTACATATTCACGCTCTTTCAGGCACAAACGAGGATGTCTCCTGTCCTTCCTGCCCTTCAGACACTGCTCAGACTTCTTGTATGCAACACTTTTACCCACATTTAATGGTACATGATACACACCATCTGGTAACCCCCTTATATGTAATGTAAAATGGCTTTGCAGTCTTGTTACATTACCACTGTAAGATCAGTGTTTGAGTGTGCTTTTATATCAACAATTTCAAGTTTGACAGTTTAGAATAACCTTTGTCCATTTCCGTATGTAAAAAAGATAGTCTTCTAACTCACGGTTGACCCGGTTCTATTTTTTACACGTTACAAAACAGGAAAGAAAAGAAAAAGAAACAAAATCCCAGTGGATAGACACCACTACCTTTTCTTTTTTCAGCACTAGAGGGTTTGGACAGAGGCTCTTCGGGCAAATCTTCCCAGAGATGAAATAAATGCTTATCTTTGCCTATAATCTCTGCCCAGTTTGGTGCATAGGAAGAGTTTCATGGAGCAAAAGGTTTTGCAATGTCACGTTTAAGGGGATGCAATCTCCTTTATTTTTAAATTAAATTGATTGCTCTAGCAGGTTTGGTTCTGCTGAATCGATGCGTTCTGCTGAGCGGTGACCCTCTGAGCCGAACACCACCAGGTTTAATCTTAGAGAACCTAACGCTGACTCACGCAGTGTGAGGGGACACTGGCCACACAGCATCACACTCACTGCTGCAGACAGGTGCCTGCCATGTGCCACATGTCCAGCATCACTATTGGAAAGGACTAGGACATTGTTTCAATGAGGCACATAAAAATCTTTCTCATAATCTTCTGAAATCCCTTATGGAAACTGGCTCCTTTAAATAGCCCCTACAATGTCTGAAACAGCAAAGGCTTTGAAAACTAATTGGCCTCAAATGAGATAGATGGACCTGCTCATTCAAATATGGATTCATGTCCATGGTTTCCTGCTAGAAAAAAAAGGCATCAACTCCACCTTGGACCATCGTCCATCTCCATGGAAACTCATGCCTTAACTTTTGTAAGCAGATAATTCTGTAAGAGCTCTAGGCCTGAAAATTATTTCTTTTTTAAAAAAAATATATTTTACTGATTTTTTTTTTTTTTTTCTGAGAGGAAGAGAGAGGGAGAGAGAGTTAGAAACATTGATGAGAAAGAAACATCCATCAGCTGCCTCCTGCACATCCCCCACTGGGGATGTGCCACAACCAAGGCACATGCCCTTGACTGGAATTGAACCTGGGACCTTTTGGTCCGCAGGCCTACGCTCTAGCCACTGAGCCAAACCGGTTAGGGCCTGAAAATTATTTCTTGAATAAGAAGGAAAATATGGGAATAATTTGCGCCTAAGTCACTCAAACAAAAATAAAAGTCTGCATGCTTGGATGATGATAGCTCTGGATGTCATTATTTGTTAAGGCTCACCCATATTTCATTATATGGTGACCACATTGTGTGTTGCTTTCTCTTGATTTGTAATGTTACATAACTCCTCATCTGTCTACGCACTCAATATAGAAGGCAAGAGTGTAGTTTTTAGATCTGGTTTCTGAGGTAAAAACTCAGCTGCATGCACATTACTTAGTCTCTCTGTGCTGCAGTTGATTCTACTGTAAAGAAGGTATAATAAACACATCTGCCTCACACCTTCCTGTGATGTTTGTAAGAGATGATGTATGCACAGAAGTCAGTATAATTCCTGGTGTACATAATGAATACTTCATAGGCATGAAAATATCTTCCCTGAGTCTCCAAGAAAAGCATGCATTTATTATTACTTTTATTTTTCCATTATCGTTTACTTTCAATGTTATTTTGCATTGGTGTCAGGTGTGCAGCTGGGTGGATAGATGCTTACATGGTGTATGAAGTGATTCCCTCCCATAACTCTAGGACCCGCCTGGCACCACACATAGTTATTACAGTATTACTCACTATATTCCCTATGCTGTACTTCACATCTTCAGGATTGTTTTCTAACTGCCAATTTGTGCCTCTTATCCCTTCCCCTTCTCCAGTCAGGCCCCCGACCCTCTCCCCTTTAGTCCTCTCTCTGTGTGTCTGAAGTTAAATTTGTACACATACACGAGGAATGAAAGACTCTATCTTCATGTCAGTGAGACTCTCTTGTGATTTTTTAAATGTTTCTTTTTTAAAAAATTAAGCATTTCATAATTGCTCCAATGTTTTTCATATTTTTAAATAGAAACAATTCTTAGTTAAACACAGAGAGATAGAAACTACAGACTAAATATTTACCCGTGGGCTACATGGTGAAGCATAACCATTTTATTTTCGAGAATGCATTTAAAAGTAAGAATCCTTCCAGTTTAATGAGTGATAATTATGTTTTAAATCACTATGCTTAAACAAATTATCTGATGTATCAGCGTCTGAATTTTAAAGGGTTACACAAAACATGCACTACTTATAAACATGAGTGGGGATATTAACAGACCCCCATTTACTCACATTATCTAATAAACAACCTAAAATGAAATGTAAAGCAATATTAAAGAAGAAATGTAAACTACCATGAAATTCAGAAATATGTTTTGTTAAATAAGGGAATTATTATAAAGATGTTTGTTTGAAAATATTCAAAAAATATTACATATTTGTTCATCTAATATCAGAATGTTAAGTGTGAAATGTTTTCAGATAAAAAAGATAAATTAATACAGCCTTCATTCAATGTTTCTAAAAATAATTTGTCTTTTAGCGTTCATATAATGTGATGCTCAGAATTAAAAATTACCGAAGGAGGAAAATAAACATTTCTTTACCTGATTAAAAAAAAAAAAGGCTCCCAAAACAATATAAAAGTGTTCTGAACAGAATCATCATTTAAAAAAATAGTCTAATTATAAAACTTTTAAAGGATAACTCTGCTTTTTACCCACTAAAACTCTCATTGGAAAATCACACCATTCCTCATAATTCATTTTATAATATGTTATTTCTTAAAATAACCCATGGATCCCATTATACATAATTACCAAATTGAGTTTAAAATCTCTTTATATATTTTCATAAGCTGCAGACAAGGAAAACAGAAAATGAGCAGAATATGTTTTACAAATGTTCTGAGACTGTTCTACCTTCCTTAGTTTCCAATGAAAGGTTATGAGGAGGATAAGCTGAATAGAAGTCTTCTAATGTGACAGAATCCAATGCTACACCCAGACAAGAGGTGGGAATGCACTACACCTAAAGCCATGAGGGGAAGGGCTGAAATCTTCTAAAAGATAATAGAAGATAAGACAAGGTGATCGTTGAAAGCTTTTGAATCCAGATGCCAGGCTAACTTGAGGTGATGTTTTGTGATTTTTGTAACTTGATGGGCAGGTGACTGGGAGAACTGCATGAAGTCAGCTCTGGGCCATAGTGCCTCTGCATGCAGCTGAAGTCACATTTTCAAAAATGCAAAGCCATGCTGTGGATCCACTTATCAAAACACATCAGACGCGAGAGTTTGGTAAAAAAACCAGTTAAATGATGGGGTGACTAGTTGTTTCCACACTGATGTGTGGCCCTCACCATTTGTTCATGGCCTGCGGACAGTGAGGCTGACCCTCAAGGCTACTCATCTTGTTGGAAAAATGTACGTGAGCCCCCAGCCAGCAGCCATGACTCTGCTGAGAAGTTGTTTGGGGGCACTGTCCTCAGCCTGAGAACAGGGCCAGGGACATGCCAAAACCATAGATCTGAAACTGTTTTCAAAAGAACACACAAAAATGATCATTTCATGGCCTCATAGACACTTTAATCAAAACCAGCCTTCTCTAATAATTGGAATCCTCAAAATATTTACCAGACTTGGCTCCAACTGACTCTGACTATTAAAATATTTGGCATCTCTTGGAATATTCAGAAGAAGAAACTGCTACAGACCATGGAGACATTTTCAGAAGTAAATATTCCCAAAATGTCTTGAGCAAAAGCAAAAACTTCACATCTGTCCAAAGTTCAGGTAATTCTTTTTTACATTGCACCTTAAACAGTACTTTACATACAGTAGGATCTCAATTAACACTGATTAATTTAAATAAATAACTTAATGATCAAGGAGGCAAAAGCAGATATTCAACAAATGTTTACAGTATAAAGTTATTGGTCCATTAGTTAACAAGGTCAAAGAGAATATAGTTAGCTTTACATTCTTTTTTAAAAATATATTTTTACTAGAGGCCTGGTGCACAAAATTTGTGCACTTGGTGGGAGGGGTCCTTCAGCCCAGCCTGTGCCCTCTCGTACTCTAGGAGCCCTCAGAGGATGTCTGCCTGATGTGGGCCTAAGCCAGCAGTCAGACATCCTTAGCACTGCTGCGGAGGCAGGAGAGGCTTCCGCCACCACCACTGTGCTCGCCAGCCATGAGCCTGGCTTCTGGCTGAGCAGTGTTCCCCCTGTGGGAGCACACTGACCACCAGGGGGAGCTCTTGCATTAAGCATCTGCTGCCTGGTGGTCAGTGTGCATCATGGTGACTGGTCATTCCACTATTCGATCAATTTGCATATTAGCCTTTTATTACATAGGATTGATTTCAGCGAAAAAAGGAGAGGGACTCCTGCACACCCCCAACTGGGGAATGAGCCCACAACCAGGCATTTGCCCTGACAGGGAATCAAACCGTGACCTCCTGGTTCATAGTTCGATGCTCAACCACTGAACCACACTGTCTAGTTTACATTCTTAATGTATCAATGTCACTGACCAATAGCTCCCGTGTTGGCTCATTTGTGCCCATGGAAGAATCTATGTACTCATTTTTAAACCAAAAGCTCCATTTGGATAGTATGTCTTTCCATAAAATCATCATCTTATAGAAACTGGAAAGTTCTAGAACACAGAGAAGGTTGTGTTTACTGGATTTAAAAATCTAACATTGTTGCATGGAAACATCTTTAATGTAAAAACACAGAATAAAAGTTTATGCTAATTGCAGTCCATTCAACTGTTGAAGAAGTGACTTTGTTCGTATAAATCACTTGAGTGGCCAGGGCTAGGGCAGTTGGATAATCAGAGTTGATGCAAAGTGTATTGGGACATTAAACCTGAGGAAGTCAGGCCAGAGTCTCCTTGGGGCTTGATTTATCTGGTATGATTGCCTTTCGTATCACAGACATTGAGAAACTGTCAAGTGGCAACTGAATTATGCTGCCTATGTCAGGCCTTAGACCTCTAGTTCCTCAGTTCCAACTAAGAAGGTACACAGTGTCCCATACACCCCGAAACACATTAGGTTGGTGAATCATCAAAAATATAAAGTGTAACCTTTACCAGAAACACCACTAATGCATAGTTTAAATAGAAATCTTTGGTGCAACTATTACAGGTGTGCCGTTTATTAGGAAAAAAAAAAAAGATTCTGAACTCTTCCCAATATCTACTCAGGAAAAGGTGAGCTGCAGAGACCATGATGCTTTTTCTGGGCTTGTGTCCATATCCACGAAGAGAAGCTATAAATGATGCGGCAGCAAATCAATCCTCTGATTCAGTTAAGTGTTCCTTCGTTTTCCTCTCTTTCTCTATCTACTCTGAGTGCATGGCTTGAGGGGAGATCATGAGTTTGGGATCAGACAGACCTTGGTTCAAATCCTAGTGTCACTTGCTTTTGTTTCTTTCCTAATCCTCACCTGAGGATATTTTTCCATTGATTTTTAGGGAGAGTGGAAGAGAGAGGGAGAGACAGAGAGAAACATCAATGTGAGAGAAAAAGTCAATTGGTTGCCTCCTGCATGAGCCCTGACCAGGTCTGGGCCGGGGAGAAGTCTGCAACCAAGGTACGTGCCTTTGACAGGAATCAAACCCGGGACCCTTTGGTCCTAAGGCCAACGCTCTACCCCCTGAGCCAAAGCAGCTAGGGCTCCACTTGCTTTTTGGTTTATCTTCAAATAATTACGAAGAATCATTCTGAGTATCAGTTCTGTTATTCTTAAATGTCCTTCATAACTGGTCAGGGTTGTTTGGAAGATGAAAATGCTCAATGTGTCCATACCTGCAATCATGCATTTTGTTGGCACTAGTTCTTAAGTTGTCAAACTCTAAAAACAACTCTTATCTTAAGTCTGTTCAAATCCTTCTATGATTGGTGGCATACATCTTGTCCATAAAAATGCTAACAGGCAAAAATTAAATTTATTACCATAAGTATTGGACAAGAACTGGGCCAGGGGCTGGACATGGCAGGTGGACAATGAGTCCTAATTTGCAACGGGAATGATGCTGCTATCAAAGCAACTGGGTCAGCTAACTGCAGAAGGGAGCCCAGGTAGTGAGGACTGAGGGAAGAGAATCAGGTACCAAAGGCTGGATTTGCTCAACAAGGACTGGCCACCCAAGGAAAGGAGAAGAGTAAGATCGGATCCCGAGGGAAGTCAGGGTGGACATGGGCCACGGACTCACCCCATGTTGAGCCAGCCCATTCTCCTGTCCTGTGCCCTTTCCTATCTCTGAAAGCCCACCTGAACCCAAGGACAGAAGGCAGAGCAGTCAGAGTTGGTTTTCAAAGTGTTTTCATCCAACAAAATATAAGTGCTGAAAATATTTAGGGGAAAATCTGTAGTAAAATATATATGCAGTATTGATATGCCCTAAAAATTGAAATGATATCCAATAAAAATTATACAATAGAATTGTAAAATAAGGATAAATGATTAAATGTCTTATAATGACAATAGACTAGAAACTGAATGTATCATTAACAACTTTGGGTGTATCATGAATAACTCCAAATTTATAATTTGGAGTTATTACAAATTTTATATGATACATTACTTATATTATTTATATATTATATAGAATTTGTAACGAATGATTATGAAGAATCATTCTGAGTCTCAGTTTTATTATGGTTAAATGTGCTTCATAATAACTATTCTTTGTAATTATATACTATAAACTAATATATAAAACAATATATACGAAATGATATAATAGGTAAATAATACATACATTATATAAATCATATGTAGATGAAAATCTTCCAGCAGCATGGAATGTTATCTTACACTTATCTTTCTACTGTTTTATTCATACACATGGCAAATGTGTGTAGGCATTTCATAGTGTATGCTATTCAGTGGTTTTTCAAACATTTACTCTGCAAGCTAACTAACTATCACTTTTCTGAATTCTTCCCTGGGCCTCAGCAGTGTAAATGTGGAGCAAACACTACTTCTGACCTGTGGCCCCAAATCTCTACACTACACTTACTAGTAAATCCACAAAGACTTCTCAAAATTTAGAGTTCCAAAAATGCTGGTCACCTCCAGAAAGGAAGAGATAGCCACAGTTTCAAGAAACCTTTGTTACTTTAAAAAAATATCTGTTATCTTGACAATACTTGCCATGCATAGGGCATTAATAAAATTTACATGTACTAAAAACCCCACCCTAAGAATGAAAAATCACTCTGATCTTGAAAACTCATTGCTGTGAATTCATTGGCTCTGCCTGGCCATAGAGTGACTGGTTATGTGACTATTTTAATGCATTAAATTGTCCAATCCCAGCCTCTACTTTACACATGCTTTCCTGTGAATGGGTGGATCTGGGATGAATGAGGCTTTGAGCTGGAACATAAAGAATGATCACACATGGAAAACCAGGGCAGCATACATATAATTTAAGAAGAAAGAAACAGTGCATTTTCTAAATGAAAAGGTAGCTTTTCACTCTCTTTACAACTTAGGGTCCCCACGCGAGGCAGAGCAATGGGCCTGTGGGGGACAAAGAGCAGTAAGACAACACAACTCTTATGGTCAAAGGTGATGCCCGCAGGAGCGATTTCAGCATCAATATCCCAATAGTTTGGTGATACACAATAAGGACAAAGTTGTTGATGAGCCAGAGGAAAAGCAGTGTCTTGAGCATAACCTGGGCATTGAGGGCTGTATTGAGACTGCCCAGGCCGGATCTGAATGGGCCCCAGTTGTGTGGCGGGTCACATTATAGGGTCACATGTGTAAGAGTAGTTTTACTGTCAGAGAAGACTCTCTGTCTTTCAAAAATAGCTCTTAGGTAGCTGTTGAAGTGGTGAATAATTCCTTTATGGTAACAAATTACTATGCAAATTGAGCTTGTAGGGAGAGCAGGTTCCAGAATGCACAAGGCCTCATGCCTCGTGGGAGCTTTGCCAGGCTCCTTGCTGGGAAGCCTACTCTACCCAGCTCCTACCTTGTTATGCCTCAGTTGCTTTAACCATGACATGGGCACAATATCCATAAGCAGGAGAGACTCAGATGTCCCCTGGCCTATGTGATAGCTTGCAGCTGAGGCGTTGCGGTGGGCTGTTTGATGGGCATGCTGCCTCAAAACCAAACTGCTATTGCTTCTTCTGCTAGTGTTCAGGGGTATCAGGGAGGGGCAGGTAATAGCAGGCAGTGTCACAGAGTGATGCACAGCTGCAGGAGAGAACCTGAGCGCCCAGGCTTGGTCTGCAGGACTTCAGAGAGAAGCAGCAACTGTATCTCCTGGGACGGATCAGCGGGGATTCCTCCCTGGTGACTCCGTGGCCGGGACCAGGGCTGCACAGCTTCCCGGCAGCTCGCCTAATCAGCGTAGCCAAAACCCTGTCATCAGAGGGGCCTTGTTTGCTCTGAGCCCCAGAGACTCTCTGCTGAGACAGATGCAAAGGAAGGTGCTGCTGTGCCAGGGTTTGGGAAGAGCCAGAGTCAGAACGTAGTTCCCGGGCTTCTCTGAAGCAGAGGATGCAGAGCTAAGTCCCCAACGGGTTCCTGCAGTTACTGTATTCCCGCCTCAGTGAGTGACCTAAGGCGTTGCTAAGCAAGGGGCAATTTCAAGTGCAGGAGACACAGAGAGAGAACAAGGCCATGCTGACTCTCAGGCAACCTTTCATACAAAATGAGGGCTTCTTCACTGTAAATACGATACATACTTGCTCATTTGATTCAGAAACGCTGAGAAATCGACCAAGTGACCAGAATGATGTGGCCTGACCTCTAGCTTTTGAGTTTTGGGTTTCTGGGATGAATGCGTTGGCAAGGCCATTTGCTAACCAAGCCAATGAGGGCTGCACCCATGGCTTCCTGGCCTGGAGAGTACTTCTGCTCCGATTATCTCAAAGGACTCTTACAACAAACTCCCAAGAGAAGCAAGACAATCCCGCTGCCACTACGTTGCAGAAGATGAGCTTAAAGCAGAGAGATTCAACAGCGACTGAGTTCAAATAGAGAGTCATTAGGCAGGGTGCCAGACCAGTTCTGCTTCCCCAAATCCCAAATTCCCTGCAAAGTTCATCACCACGTGTATAGATTGGGAAATTGCTAGGATTTTCTGTTTCGCTCTTTTAAAGAAAGTAGCGCTGACACACAATATTATATTAGTTTCAGGTGCACAGCATCATGATTCGAGTCATGTGTGACAACATGGATGGGCCTAGCGGGCATGATAAGTGAAATGAGTCAGACTTGGAAAAACAAATACTGTGTGATCTCACTTATATGCGGAATCTGAAGAAACAAACCGAACCATGAATGAACAAACAAAACAAAACAGAAACAGGCTCACAGACCCAGAGGGCACCCCGTTGGTTGGCAGAGGGCAGGGTCGAAGGGGGCAGGGTGAAAAGGTGAACGGGAACCAGATGTGCAAACTTCCAGTTTAAAGTGAAGTAAGTCAGGGATGGAACGTCTTTTGTAGGGAATACAGTCAACAGTGTCATAGTGACTTTGTATGGTGACAACTGCTATGGTTTTGGGATACAGGCCAACATGTTTTTACCTGGGTGACCTGACAGCTCTGTGTTCATGGAAGTCTAAGTGTTTGATTACAGTCCTCCATTCCCTGTTACTGCTGGAGTAAGTTACCACAGACTTAGATGCAATGTATTATACGTTAGCTTACATTCTGGAGGGGAGAAGTCCCGCGTGTTCTCACTGGGCTAACACCAAGGTGTTGGCAGGGCTGTCTTCCTTTCTGAAGGCTCTGAGAGAAAACCCATTTGCCTTTTCCAGCTTCCAGAAGCTACCACGATCCCTGGCTTATCTCCTCACTGTCTCCTAAGCCAGCAATGGCCAGGGGAGTCTTTTCTCACTATATCACTCTACTTAAAAAAACTTATATATAGTTTTTAGAGAGAGGAAGGGGGAAAGAGAGAAGCATCTGTGTGAGAGAGACACACATCGATTGGCTGCCTTCCCTATGCACCCCCACCAGGGACTGAACCACAACCTTGGTATGTGCCCTGACCAGGAATCCAACCTGCAGCCTTTTGGTACACGGGATGATGCTCCAACCCCCTGAGCCACCCGACCAGGGAACACCCCACATCACTCTGAATCTTCCTCTCCCACCTCTTTCTTCCACTTCTCAGAGCTGTGGCTGCATTGAGACCCCTCAGGTAATCCAGGATAATAATCTTTCCAATTCCAGATCCTCAACCGTATCTGCAAAGTCCCCTCTGCCACTTAAGGTAACATATTCTCAAAACCAGGGAACAGGATGCGGGCATCTTTAGGGACCATTACTCTGCCTACCACACAGGTAGGTTTGAGTTATAAAAAAAACCTGTATTTGCTTCAATGGGGCCCGGGGTGGATGAACATACAGGGAGCTACAGAACGTTTGTCAGGGGCCCTGCTGGTATTTTGTACTAAAGAGGGCTGCTACCTAAGTAAATAGCTTAGACAAGTGTTCCCACAATTCCTAAAATACAGACTGTCACCCCGACTACACCAACATATGCATTCAGAGAGCAACCTGGGTATTACCTGTATAGTCTACTTTTCCTATTACAGCGAAGTACTTCCTAGATTTTACAGTTTGCCCTTAGCTGCGTTTCATCTGTTGGTCCTGAATTCACAAAGACATATGCATGCAGAAATGCATATACATTACCAGATGCAAATGAGTACTTTGGAAGACCCTGTCACTGCCTGGGCCATGTGTCTATGTCCTCATTACATGAGTCACTTCCAGTCTAGCTGCATGTATTGCTAGCCACCTGCTCTGAGGGCCAGGACTCACTCCGCACACCTACGGCCGGCCATGCTGGCATGCTGCTCCCAGACAAGCCTTCGCCAAAGCCTAACAAGACAGGGTATGCGCATATCAACAGCCCTGCTCCCTCCCCCTCAGCTGGGGAAATTGAGGTGCACGCTCTAAGGTGGTTCCCAGGGGTCCCTGATGGAATGAAACACCAGATGCAGTGGTAGCTCGCTTGCCAATGAGCCACATATTGGGTCCTATCCGATCCCATTTCATCTTATCATTTCCTTACTTCAAATCCCCGGCAATCCTAGTTAAGGGGGTCAAAAATAGCATGACGCCATTGATACACATCTTCACAGTCACATAACGACGAGGACCCAACCCATAAGTCTGTCTCTCCATGAGAATATGCCACAGCACTCTTGGTGGCCAGCCTGACATTGCTAGGTTGGGTCCTGGACTACACAGATGGAGCATGTATCCAGGTAATTTGTGCTGACTTAGTGTAGGACAACCACATTCCCACAGCCAAAGGTTATTCGGAGGGTAGAGTCTTCACGTGTCACTTACTAGAATAAGGCAGCACACTGGGGCATCCTGTAGCACAGGTTAAAGGCTACACGTGAGGTTCCAATGTCAGCAGAGCTGAGTTCAAATTTGGACTCTGCCACTGAACTCACTGAATCACCCTGGGTGAGGTGCTTGCCTCTCAAATCGTGCATTTTTTATCTGCTAAGTGACAGTAACAGAATTAAATTTATAATAGTATTCTGAGAATGATACGACAGAATATTTTCTTATTTAATGAAGTGTAGTAAGTTCTTATAAACATATTTTGAGTGTCAGGCATTATTAGGTTTTGGAGTTCAGCTATGAATAAAACACCCCAAATCCCCCAAACTTTCTAGTAGAGAGAGAATTAATTACGAAATAAAGCAATAAATAGATTTAAAAACACGAGGCAGGGATAGCAATAAACTGAGGCTCCCAATAGGCTCTGGGTGGCCACTTGAGAATAGAGAGTGAAGGAAGGCAGGTCCCTAAAAAATTGGTTTAAACTAAGAAGCCCAGAGCACTAATTTGAAAGAATATATGCACCCCTGTGCTCGCTGCAGTGCTACTCACAATAGCCAAGATTTGAAAGCAGCCCGAGTGCCCATCAGCAGATGAGTGGAGGAGAAAGCTGTGGTATATGTACACAGCGGAATACTAGTCGGCCATAAAAAAGAAGGAAATCCTACCTTTTGAAACAACATGGATGGACCTGGGGAGCATTATGCTAAAGTGAATAAGGCAAGGGCCATATGATTTCACTCAGAGGTGGACTCTAATGAACAAAATAAACTAACAAATAAAATAGAAACAGACTCATAGACACAGAGAACAGACTGCCAGCTGCCAGGGGGAGGGCGTGGGGGCTGGGTGCGAAAGGTGAAGGGGGAAAAAAGAAAACATAACAATTGGTATTGAAGCTGGGACTTCCACCAGAAAAAGGAGCCAGTCATGCTTGTCTAGAGAACATTCCAGGCTCTATGGAAAGAATGTGTTTACATGGCAGACAAAAAAGGGGGGTGCAGTCTTTCAAAAAGGTGGGGGGTGGCACAGTGTCGTGGGATGGAGTCAGAGGCACTCAGGGCCGGACTGCAACAGGTCGTACTCACATTACAGTCCATGCAGGGGAGTCTGGGTTTTAGTCTAACCGCTATGGCAAGGAGCCGTGGGTGGGCTGACATGGAGGAGCGGTATTACATCGTTTATAATTTTGAAAACACGCCCTGGCTGCCATGAGTAGATCAGATTCCAAGGGTAGAAAGAGTGGAAGCAGGACAGTTAGATGGTATTAGAATTGCTGAAGCAAGGGATGGTGCTAAACTGAACTACGTTCTCTCATTAAGGTTTATTCCTCATCCCCTAAGAAGCCACTCTTTAATTATCGTGCTGATCTGAAATACTAATTTCCTTCGCAGCAGTGAGTTCATATTCAGATGCACCAGGACCAAGCATGAATCACAGCGGACCCCCTCTGTGATGAATCCTTTCAGCCTTGGCAGCAGGAGCTGGGGGCCCCCTCTTGCCGACCAGCCTTGAATTAATGTGGCTATCAATCTCCAGCCGTGCCACCCAGATGTCACGCACATTAGTGACCAGCTTCCCACAGAGGCGCTGCGCTGGACTTGCTGCTTTTTTTCTCACTTTGGGTAACTTGTCCCAGAAAATGCCCTCCTCCTCCAACCCTGGTTATTAGCAGGTGTAGTTTGTGTCTACTAAGTCTGAAACATTTCAGGATGTCCATCCCCTGCTCTGAATAGCAGACTTTATTCCCACGCAAGCTGCCAATCTCCTTTTCTCCGTAGATTTCCAAGCTCTAACCCTTCCTGTGCTCACACTAACACAGGGCGCTCTGAGACAGACCCTGGTTTCATGCATTTAGTCTCGGCTGGCCCTGGCTGGGCGTCCCAGCTCTTGTGAGCACATCCCACCGCCATCCACGCCCAGTGACTAGAGCCAACATCATCACCTTCAAACCCACTGTTAATAAGTTACAGTTTAAATACCAGAGTTTCCCTTCGATATGACTCGGAGACTTTCTGAAAATGCTACGAAACTCCGTCCAGAAGGGCAGTTTTCATTGTTATGAAAATTATCTTACTTCCCTAAAAAAATAGCACAGTAAAACATCACAACTGGGTTATAAAAGTTCACAAATAAAAAGCTAAAGTAACATCTCACGGAGGTAAAAACTCAATGACTATACTATACTGCTTGCTGAAATTGAAAATTAGTGAGATGCATTTTCCATTTATATTTAGAAATTAACTTGAATAGGTTTCCCTTTGGAAAGACTTCTTAGACTTGGCATTTGGGGGCTTCAGCCAATTCATGTAGGAGAGTGGAAAGAGGTACTGGTGGAAAAATCTAATCATTAGGATATTTCAAACATTATTTTCAAAAGAGTGGCACATGGAAACAGTCCATCATATCGATTTCTAGTTTTTTTGCTTTGTTTTACTTTTGCTTTATAATCCTATACATAACATACATAAATGCAGACTTGAGTGCATATTTCTAAGTCCATTCCTTCAAGATTCTCTTTTATGTATGTATGTATATATATGTGTGTGTGTGTGTGTGTGTGTGTGTGTATGACAGTATTAACTGCAAAAATATTGGACATAAAGCAATTCAAACTCCTCTAACAAAGTCCGCTCATCATCAACTATTGACAATTTTCATTCACTTATAAGGATGGGAATCATAGAAAAATGACCAGCTGTGAAAAACACAACAGTTGCAAAAATTCACTTTGAAAGCTAAAATAAATTACTTTTTTATCAAGACTGCACCAGATACTTATTTAAAAATTCCATTAAAAGGGCCAGAAACAAAAGATAAATGAGAAAAGTTGACATTGAATTAAGTATTGGACTACTTCATTCAAAATTGCTGAAGAAATACACTGTGCAGAATATCAGTGAAGTAAGAGATAAGCCTTGCAAATTCTTTCAGAATTCCGAGGTCTTTTAAAGGAGCAAGGCTATACAAATAAGAAAAAATTAGAACGATTAGGAATAATTCCAGGAGCTTCAACACAGAGGATAGGAATTCCAGAGGAAATGAGAGGGGCTAGAGGAGAGGACCATGTCAGGCACCATGTAAACTCTTTAGTGACTCTATGCACATGGTATTCTGGGGAGCAGATATATAGTTTTTATAGGTACTCCCTAAAAAAAACTTACGTCACAATTCATTAAGTGTATAGAAATTTGTAATGTTGACTATTGCATCAAGGAGAACAATAAATTGGTGTGGGTGTGGGTGTGGTCTGTCTTTGTCAGTCAGCTTCCCTACGCTCATTATCAACAGCGCAAGTAGCAGTAGAGAAATAAATACCTACTAAGCACTTCTGTTAATGTCATCTTATGGGACACAAAGGCAATAGAAAGGAAGTACTTGCAGGCCCAACACAGGTAAGTGGAGGGGTCACAGAGGAGAAAGAACGGCACAGAACACACGGTGAGCTGGCAGAGAGCACTAGAATTCACTCTGAGTTGGAGGAAGGCACCAGCCTGGGAAGGAAATCTGGCCAGAGACAGAGCAAGGTAAGAAGGTGGTAGGGAGCAGCCCCTCTGTCTCCGACCTGCTTGTTAGTTTTATTCAGAATAAATCTATTCGCTATGACCAAGCAACTGTCCATTCTTCTGTGCCAGCCAAACTCGGGGGGAAGTGAGTCTTCTGTTTCACCCTGTTGCCATGACTATATGCCCTTGGCTGTGCAGCCTGTACCACTGCAGCAGACATCAGATGCAGACCCAGGACATGAGACCTTCCAGTTACCAGGTCGTAAGGACAACCCTAAAATCTCCTGTAAAGCATGCCTTAGTTACTTCTGTTTCTAACAGCCTGCTGGAAGAGATTCTTCCCGAAAAAGTGCATTTATCTATCTATCTATCTATCTATCTATCTATCTATCTATCCTCTTATGTGTATATATGCATGTATGTATGTATCTACGCACTTGTGTATGTATGTATGTATCTATCTATCTATCCTCTTGTGTGTGTATATGCATATATGTAAGTATCTATGCACTTGTGTATGTATGTATCTACCCATGCACTTGTGTGTCTATGTATGTATGCATATATCTATGCACTTGTGTGTATGTGTATATGTGTGTATGTATGTATGTATGTATGTATCTATCTATGCACTTGTGTGTATGTGTATATGTGTGTATGTATGTATCTATCTATGTGTGGGTATGTGTCTCCATGTGCAGTGAACATCTAAGCAAGTAAAGACCCTAGGATGCCCAAAATGAAGTGAACGAGGGAAACCAGAGCCTAAGTAAGCACTCAGTCATACTCACCTTGGGAGCAAGAGCTTTGAGATTGACCTTGTCACAGGAAAGGGAGCTCAGAACTCCCCTGGAGTGGGGAGTCAAACAGAAAACCCATATATTAAGCCAGAACCCCCAAATCTACGTGTCTTCTCAATCCATGCACACACTGGGGGGCGAGGGAATCTCATGTCCACAGGAAACAGCAAGGAAATTTAACATCTCAACATTGGTTCTAGGGAAGAAGGGAAGAAATTGCCTGTTTTTGACATCGTCACATGGAAGCTCTCAACTCAGTCTGTGTTCTGAGATAATATGCCTTGTGGTTCAAGCAGGCTTAAGCCAGAAATAGCATTGGAAATGGTATGTGTAGAGCCCGCAGGTGCCTAACACAGCAATACACATGGGCTGTAGAGAAATTCACCTTCAACCCACACAAACACAGTTCCAAGAAAAAAAAGGCCAAAGCGAAAGGTCAGAAAATGTACCCTGTCTACCCATAGGAGAATGCATAGGCAGGTAATCTACGGACAATGCAATCTCACTGCATTGAAAAGTGAGGGGAAATGAAGAAGCTACAGCTCCAAAATATCAGCATGGATGAATCACAGGGACTGGGTACCAAGTGAACAAAGCAAATTGCAAGGGAACGCATAAACATCATTCCAGTTATATGAAGTTCCAAAGCCAGCAAAACTCAACAAAATACTTATAAGGAGCACACATATTCAGCACTCGAAGGAACTGTTCTATTTTTAACTTGAGTGGTGGTACACTGGTAGTTTTGTTATTGTCGTAAAATGAAGATACACACCATAAAAAGTCTTTCAAATGTAGTCAATATTTAAAAGAAACATCTTCAAATGAGTTTGTAAATATTAATCCATTGGAACTAAACTAATTATGTTATTTCTAATTTGGAAACGCATTATTTAGTCTTGTGGACTTCGTAAGGTTTCACATTATTTTATCCCATTTATTAAATTTACTATGTGATGCTTGCTGTATTAAATTACTTACATATATGTTTTCCAATTAATCCTCACAAACATCTTATGAAAAAGGCTTGGTTTTCTGACTACAGATGACAAACAGCATAGCCCAGGGAAAGAAGCAAAATAGCCTCACACACTCACATACACACACCCACACATACACATACACCAAAAGAAAAAATCTTAAAAGTACAAGGATGTTATCAGCAGCCTTAGAGTTCTGAAGAAACAAAAATTAGGGTACAGAACCTACTGAGGAAGAAGAATGACATAACTCTATATACTTGTGCTCCTCTCGTGTCTCTTGTGGCCACACCTAATTGAACATCACATCATCAGATGAATCTCTGAAATGACAGCTCCCTAGAAATGTTGGTGAACCAGAGCAGACTGTCCACACAAAGATGCCGGACAAGCCTCTGGTCCTGCATACTCAGGCTGAACTCGGTGACCTGTCCCCATCTTAGCTGACTCTCGGAGGACAGCGTAAGGCCCCTCTGGGAGGAAACCATCCTTCAGGCGGTGATCGAGTTTCATATACAATGTCATGCACTCAATAGATATTTTCTGCCATACAGATCAGACCAAGGGAAAACAAAAAAATGAAAAAAAAAAACTCAGTAAATCAAAAAATGAAAGATGAGTCAGATATTGAAACAGATATTGGGAAATACTGTGACTGGCATGTTTAAGAAAACAGAAGGCAAGATGAAGAATGCTACCAGAAGAATGGAATTTATTTAAAAAAAAGAAAAGACAACAGAAATTTGAGAACTGCAAAATGTCGTGGCTTAAGATAGATCTCCAGCGATTGGGTGAATAGTATTAGACAGGGCAAAAGAGAGAATTAGTGAACTGGAAGATAGGTCAGTAGGACATATCCACAGGAAACAGCATAACAGATGGAGACCATGCAGAACAGTGACCCAAAAAAGACAGTGAAGAGGTCTAATATCCATTCAATTGGAAGACAGAGACCACAGGACACAAGCAATGTCTCAAGAGACAGTCCAGAAATTTTCAAGTTCATGAAATCATCAAGCAAATAAATAGTTCAAGAATTGCTATGAACTCCAAGCAGATTAAACACAAAGGAGGCTACACCTACAAGTATAATTGAACCACTAAAATCCAAAGACATAAGATATTAAAAACCAACAACAAAAATCATTCATTGCTCAACGGAGTAATAGTATCGACAGTGGAAACAATGAAAATCAGAAGAGTTTGGAAACAAACCTTTAAAATATGGTAAGAAAATAAATGCCAATCTAGAACACTGTTACCCAGAAAACAGACAATGAAATGCAAAAATAACTACCCTTTGTGATTGCTAAAAAAAAATGCCAAATACCTAAGTACTCATAAGAAAGACATACAAGGCCTCTACAGAAAAATAAAAACTTAAGTTTTTATATAATTGAGAGAAATTATATAAAATCACAGACAGTGGAGAACGAGAAAGAGCAACCAGTGAGACCAAATGCTGCTAATTTAAGGTACAGAATATACTGTATGTATCTTTTGTCTGTGTATTAGAACACTGTGACCTATTAAAGTTAAAACAAAACCCTCTGGCCAGGGAGAGGCTGGCCGGTTTTTGGAGACAGGGATGAGTCACCGGGACCAAGCCTTTGGTGAGCGAACTGTCCATGGGAGCCATACTCCTCTACCTGGCCCATTCCCCTCAGGACTCAGCGCTCCTCTGCCTTAGTCACCCTGAGGCCAGGAACCAGGCGACAGGAGGCCACCCTCTAGCTGAGAGCCCTGGGAAATGATGCAAACTCCCCATCCTGAACTATTCACCCTGTCCCACCTGTCTCTCCCTGGGAAATCTCAATAAAAACCCCATGTAGCCTCCATTTCCCCCTTGTTCCTGCCCTTCCTGCCTTCTCACCAAACTGTCCCCGGTGACCCTGTGTGACCCCTTCCTGGGAGTATAAGAGACTTTCTTTTGTTTTCCTTTTTTTTTTTTTTTTTTGAGACTGTTTTCTTGTGCCCCTTTTGTGTCTCTTGTGGCCACACCTGACTGACCATCACAAAGAACACAGAACAAGGAGTTCTGAGCACTGTCCCCTGGCTTTCGCAACCCTGAGGTCACCACTGTCTTGAAAAGAGCCACGTGCTAGTCAGTTTTAACCCCCGTGGATGTAGCTGGCAGATATCACGTTGATAAATGGATATAGATCGACTCTGTTCCATCGGTGGGTTTTTGATCACAGACCTGAATTGAGGACTCTGAAGGCAAATGTGCGAGCCACAGGGAAGGACTCAATGATTCTGACAAGCCCCCAACAGGGAACGGATGCTTTATTAGGAGCTAACATGAGGCAGCGCTTTAAATGCATGCTCTGCCGATGCCCTAAGACAGGCACTATTTTACCCGATTACAGTAAACTGACTCAGAAACATTAAGATCATGCAGCTCCCAACGCACAGGGCTACATTCAGGTCCAGTTCTGACTCCAAGGTCCATGCCATTCCAACTCCCCTGTGCTCTCTAACGATAAAATAAAACCGAAGGACTCAGGATGGCTCATGCACATTATCTGGGGATCCAGCGTGGGCCTCTGTGCTCCCTGAAAGACCTTTACTGTGACCCATGCTAATGAGAGCAATAGGATATATTCCTGCAAAGCTTGAGGAGAAACGTCTACTTAGTAGGAGGAAGTTATCAGGCAACTTAAATATCTGCTTGTGATGTATGATCTTGAAAACAGTCATTCTGAAAAACGGAACTGAAGTAGGCTAACTACATCAACTTTGTAGCTTTCTCCCCTTTCCCATTAAACTGAAAATATTTTTAAAAAGTTACACTAACAAAGAGTAGGTTCACTTTCCTCCCCAGCTACCCAAAGACATCAATCAATATTATTGCTTAAAATGAATAGTCTTGTTTAAAAAAATTATATTAGCCAAAAGCTTTCCTAAACACACTTAGCAAGTATAATTGGCTGCCCTTTCCAAACCTCCTTTCAGACTCGGCAGGTCAAGGCCAGGCAAAAGGGAAAATCCTAATGTTACCCACATTGTTATTGTGGAAACAGTTGAAGCTATTACTGCCTGGAATGAGTTTCTAAGCATCGTTAGTGGGTTTATTTGGCTGCATGTGAACTCTCTTTTCAAACCTGACGTGTTATTTCCAGTGACCTGAACTGGGCCTTTCCCTGAGAAAGCCAAAAGGAATAAAGTCTCAATGCAGACTTTCCAAACTGGATAAAAATAGAAACTCAGACATTTTCACCTTGGAAATGATCTATTTCCATCAGAGTGTCCCCTGGACCACTGCCCCCCAAAAAGCAACTGAGCTCCCATGTCAGCCACAGGACTTCTCTGGGTGCATTTAAAGCGACGAGGAGACAGATCACTAGAGGCTGGCGCCCACTGAGGCCGTTACGTAATCTTGGTTTTTTGTTGTTGTTGTTTTTGGAGTCTTACCTCTTCTTTTTTTATTTTGAATCTTTACTGTTAAAGTATTACATAGGTCCTTCTTTTCCCCCATTAACCCCTTCCAGCCCACTCCCATCCTGCTCCCACCCCACCCAGGCCCTCACCACCCCATTGTCTGTGTGCACTGGTTATGCATCTATGCATACAAGTTTATTGGTTGACCTCTTCCCACCCAGCCTCCCCTGCCTTCCCTCCTAATGAACCAAATAAACTGATAATACAAAATAGACCCAGAGTCACGGAGGCATGAAAGACTGTAATCTTGGTTTGGACACGCGGAGCACCTCCTCCCCGCTACCATGCAAAGTGGCTGATTCTGATTTGGTTTCCAAGGTACCCATGGGCTGTCCATTTCTTCTCCCCCTCTGCCCTAACACGCTAATGCTCTCACCTTTCCTTAAAGTAAAAGTGCAAATGACCAATGAGCATGCCAAACCCATTTCTTTCAAGAAAATTTACCTAAAAAAATAACCGATACTTGAAATCCAATGCATTCTATGTGGACTCTGAAACATCAGCATATGTGACAATTGTCTGTGAGGTGCAGTCAGAAGAATAATTCAAAAGATGAAGGACAAATAATTCAGTTGTAAGGGAAAAATTTTAAACAGTATAAACTGGTTAAATCTGGTTAGTATATAAGATAATATGGAAGATAAACAAGGTCGTGCTTGAAGTTCAAATGCTCTTGTCAGAGTTGCTTCCCACCCTCTTTGAAATGTCTTTTCAGGTCAAATTTCCATGAAGTCTGAAATACCGTCAAATTACGGAAAAAATATGCTTAACATATAGGGTGCCCTTTTCCTCCCCAAATGTACACACACTTTAACAGCTGATGGCTCAATTTTGAAAATGAAATGTATCTTAATAAACACTACCTTTATAATTACTAACAGTGTGTACATTTTTGGGACACTCTATATACATGATTACACATTTGAATAATAAATCAATAGGATGAACTATTAAGGACGATGAGGGAATAACAGAGAAATGTTTCCATTAGCATCACGAATGCACTAAGTACATTTTTTGAGGCGCTCACATTCCCCATTCTCGTCTCCGTGAGAGAATGTACTAGAATAAGACACAGGAGGAGGCCAGGCAGGGCACTGAGAACCCAGGTGAGGACAGGTGCTCCCACTGGTAGTGATGCCTGGGACCTCCGCCTGGGCACAGCTGAGCCTGTAGTACGTGTTTGATTGGTAGCATGAAGATAGTTTAACCGCCCATCTGCTGCTTCTGCTTAGGTTTTGACTTTATCATATGGTGTGTGGTCCGCTAACACCGTGAGGTCAGGACTACCGGATTCTCTGTTATCAGACCCATCAACAGCTGTTCTCCAGGATTCATTTAGACACGAGTGAGGAAAGGGGAGAAGGGACACTTCCCAGAACACCAAATTGGTCTCACAAAAGGTACAGCCCATTGGACAGGAGCCAATGACCATGGCGGCTGAAGAAAGCCGTTACCCTGCAATGGAGGCGGGGCCATCAGAAAAAAGTCAAGCAAAATCTGAAAGTGTTCTGTGTCCCAACCTTACCGAAAATATAGAGTAAGAGGGAAATCCATACTTAAAGAAAACTTAAAACCCTTTTAAATGTTCTATTTACTTAATTTGGTATTATTTAATTGATCCTATACTGAAATCAACACTACCCAAATACTTCTCAAAACTTGCCCACGTGTTTCACTTCTCTGCGACTGCACTTCAGACACAATAAAATTAGCAAGTTTAAACTCTCATGATCTGGAAGTGTTTCACATAAGGACTGTATCTCCAAGCAAAAATTTTAAATCTTTTGGGTTAAACCCATGAATCTTTCAGATGAGTATACAAGGAATGTGTCAAGGGTGCCATGCAAGCCTGAGAGTGGAACACAATAAAAACTTGAAATATTCTTGAAAACGCTAATTTTCAGGAGTCCAGAGAATTCGCTCATGCAACCAACTTCATATTTTAGAATACTGAATAAATGACAAATGTCTGTTCTCTGCTTGTGGAATTCACTTTTCCCCACCACACTGCTATGAAAAATAAAATGTAATCCGTGATACACATATTATCCATTGATTTGCTACATGCTATTCCTTGCAATTCTTGAGTACTTTCTGCCATAGGACTCCTTAGCATATAATTTAGCATTTGATTTTTAATAGAATGAAACTGCATGTCACATGAAAATTCTGGTTGATGTCACTGAATTATTAAACTCATAAATAACTGTGAAAGTTAACTTTATGAGTGTTAGGCTTCCAAGATGATGGAAAATAAGATGTAGTTAATAACTTCAGAAATCAGAATGAAAGAATCCCTTCTTTTTTAAATTAAATGTATTGGGATAACACTGGGTAATAACATCATAAAATTTTAGGTGTACAACTTGATCATATGCCATCTATCTCCTCTATGGCGTGCTCACCATCCGAAGCCTCATCGCCTTCACTCACCTTGTACTGCTGATTGGACAGAACAACTGTGCTTTGCTACAGCACATAGTCCACCTGTGCTGAGCTTGCCTGACATTGATTTTTGTGGCAAACAAAACATGATCTCTGCATATAAAAGATGGCTACAGCACATAAAAAAACAGAAAACTGCAAAGTTAAATATTAGAGGATGAAGAAATGGAAAAATAAGGCCAATTATAGATATAAAAATGATCTCCCTCTATAAACTCCCTAGGTAAAATTACATTTGACGGCCCAGATGACCTTCAATTCCTTCTTAAAGGACTATATTAGAACAGGTGCTTTTTAAGTCTTGCAGCCTGCACAGGGCATGTGCTCATCTGTACTCTTTTAGACTGTCAGGGAAAAATATTCTAGAAATCCATCGCTCCAGCCTCAGACTGGAACCAAATTTCCTATTTGGCAGTGACTCTCCCTCCCTCAGTGTAATCACAAGTATGGAGGAGGGATTGTGTACACGCACATTTTGTGATGGACAAAGCATTAAGAATGACTCCTCTGTTTGTTGGAAAATCACATTTTTGGAATCACAGATAAACATTCCACTGAGTTTTACAATTGCAGTTAAAACAACTCGAGGGGCATCTGCAGAAACTTGTTGACAGACGAGGAGCTTCGTGTATATGCCATGCATTCTATCTAGTCCCAGCTGTTTTACATCTGAACTAGCTTCTTTCCCAATTCCCCATGTTGATACTAGGATGGCAGTTCAGGCCCTGCAATCCTAGAGTCCAGCACAGTGTTTGCATAGTCCAGGTGTTTAATCTATCTGACGATAAAAATATATCTTCTCGTTTGCACACTTTTTCCTGTCCTT
>PVJC01025183.1:0-24922 GCA_004026665.1 Murina feae | reverse complement strand
AGCTCCCATTGACCCAACGTCCCAGCAAGGCTGGCTGGACACAGGCCCTGGAGTTTTTTCTCCTATAATTGATACTGTTCCTTGAAGGCCTGGGGTAATTGATACACTGTTCCTTTAAGGCGGCCTTCTAACTACTAACGAAGCCTTCTCTGCCTCACCTCGCAGCGTCTATAATGAAACAATTGTTACTGTTACTGGTTAGGCGGGAGCTGCTCTTTCCTTCAGCTCCCGAGGATTCTATGATTGTTACATTGTTTCAAAAAGCTGTGTTTCGCTAGAGGCAGTTTAATCAGAGCTGAGCTGAAGGGCACAGCTTCACTTTCTCTCCTGCCGCAATGGAAAGGGCTGTTTACTCAGGTCAGTGAGTGGCGGCCGCCATGTTGGCTGGGCTAATTTGCATACAGCCGCTCTGATTGGCTGGTGGGCGTGGCTTACCCTGTCTCGGAGAAACGGTTAATTTTAATATTTCGCTTTTATTAGTTTAGATTCCTTTGCTGGAGCTTATTGACCTGAGCTCCAGCAAAGACCACCCAGCAATGCACACCGAAAGATGGATGATGAAGACAGACAGACAAGTGGTCACAGTTGGTTCAGGCTCACACAGCAGAGCAGTCAATCAGGGGCTCATCTCACAGAGTGACATGGAGTCCTCCTCTCTTTAGGCAGGAGACGCCGACTGGAGAAATATCTGTTGCTTAAATAGCCAGTGGTAAACAACTTGTTTAGTCAGTGTGGGCCAGACTGTGTGCCTTTGCTGGAGGCAGGGTGTTTACACTGTAAGAGCTCAGGGCATTCACATGAAGATAGTGGGGTGTCCACCACATTTTGGAAGTTACAGAGTATCGGGGTCTTTACACAGCAAACATTTCAGACATTATTTCACACAATAATTATTTCCACACATTAGAGGGGTTTCCTTATGACCATAACATTATTATAACACTATGAAACATGCCATTAGAATTTTTTATGAGAGTTGCATTGAATCTATAGATGTGTTCATATAGTATGAACATTTGGACAATATTAATTATCACAAACCATGAACAGGGGATATCATCTCATTCATTTGTGTATTTTTCTATTTCTTTCATCAATATTTTATAGTTTTCAGTGTACATAAAATTCAATTCTTGGTTAAATTATTTCTAAGTATTTTTTTCTGATACTATTTTAAATATGTTTTCTTGATTTTATTTACAATAGATTGTTGTTGTGAAGAAATGTAACTGATTTTTGTATGTTCATTTTAACCTATTTCAATATGTAATATTGCACCTATTTCAATATTACACTTTAATATTCTACATTTAATTTTTGGATTAAGAGCACTATGTGTTTGATTTTCATAATACATCTTAATTTTATACCATATATTATATCATCTTAATACTTTTCCTAAGTTTTACATATATACATATATATGTCACACTATATACACACACACACACACACACTATATATATATATATATACACACACTCACACACACACACACACACACACACACACACACTGAGTGGCCAGATTATTATGACCACCCCATCAGTATTTCGTTGGGCCACCTTTTGCCTTCAATACTGTGTTGATTCTTCTTGGCATTGACTCCACAAGATATTGAAAGGTGATGCAAGGAATCTGACACCTTGCCTGATGAATAGCACTGTCCAGTTCTGTGAGATTTGTTGGTTGTGGAACCAGCTACCTTTTAACTTCGTCTCACAAATGCTCAATTGGATTGAGATTTGGTGATTGTGGGGCCACCTAATCAAGGTAAAGTCTCCACTATGTTCTTGAAACCACTCCTGCACAATACGAGCACCGTGGCATGGCGCATTGTCTTGTTGGAATAAGTCATCTCCATTGGGATACACCATCAACAGGATAAGATGAACTTGATCAACAATGATACTCAGGTATGTTGTGCTATTCAGACGTTTATAATGATCTGGCTCTCTAGCAACTTCAGCATGAAATTATAGCTAATTTGCCTACAAATGTCAGGTGGTCATAATAATCTGGCCTGTGTGTGTGGAGAGAGAGAGAGAGAGAGAGAGAGAGAGAGAGAGAGAGAGAGAGAGAGAGAGAGAGATTGTTTAATTTGTATCTTGGACTTTACTAATATCTCTGGAGTGCAAACACAAGGTCATTTTTAGAATATAGATATTTTTATTGATTTCAGAGAGGAAAGGATAGGAAGAGAAAGATTGAAACTTCAATGATGAGAGATGGGCATAGATCAGCTTCCTCCTGCATGCCTTGCCCAGGGATTGAGCTTGCAATCAAGGCATGTGCCCTGACTGGGAATCAAACCGTGACCTCTCTCCCAGTTCCTAGGTATGGCAGGGTCACAGGTCAGTGTTTACTTTCATTCTTAAGAATAGAATGCTTTCTAACACATTAGTGCCTAACAAATGTATGGTAAATGGTGAAAAAATAAGACTACAATTTTTAAAAAGGAGAGTCAAAACTAAACTATATTAAGTTTCTACTTATATTATTTCTATGTGTATATAGAAATGTCAATACTTTGTGGAATAATATATAATTTCTTATTTTTATATAAAACATTGAAATGATAACTTACAAAGTAGCTGTTTATTTAAGCATGTAGATGTTTTAAGTTGTTTCTACCAAAACACTGGTTATCTAAGCCAAAGCTCATTTTCAGAAGCTTTTATCCTTCAAAGGCATAGTAAGTCCCATGATTTCTTAAACTGCAATCATATGTCAAATGCTGAAATAAATATCTTTCCTGCATAACTTCATTTAAATAGTCTCTCACGTTATTAATATGGGTTCTACTGTTCACAATGTATTAGAGAAAAAATGAAGTGGGACCTAGATGCAGAGAACCCTACTCACATCACATAGCAAAAAGTTAGTGGAACTGGAATATTTATCCATGCCCATCAGACTTTAAGGTCTTTGAGATTAAATAGTATGTATAACCAAATACTTAAAATCAGAAATAAATCTGCACTGGGAAGAAAAATGTAAGAATGGTTAGAAAGGAAACAGAACAAAATCTGGCAAATTCTAAAACAATGACATTCCATTGATTTTTAATTTTCTCTATGTTACCCTGAATAAGGTAGGATAGGTCTCTATATCCTGAATATTCAATTAAGAAGAAGGTTGACAGTTTCACATATTTCTCTGATTAATATGAATTTAAGAAGTGTTGAAGATAATTAAAATCTTACTACCTTAACATTTTCTTTAATATAACTTTTTTCAGTTAATTTTTTAGAGTCTGTTTCTATACCTTACTTGAGCTCACCTTTAAAACAGGGAACACATATGAGAATAATGATTTATTTTTAAACACTTTTAAAGAAATAGCAGTTAAAATAATCTTGTATTGGTCATTTTAGCTGAAAAGCTTGTATAATCTCTGATTATTTTGTTCTTCTGTTCCCTTAATATCCACAATAGCAAAAAGAAAGCAAAAACAAAAACCAACAACAAACTTTTAAGTAGAGAAAAAGAATATGGTCATGTTGTTGAGGTATAACCCTCATATGGAACTCCATTATACATAGGATTAACTTTTAGACTCTAACAAGGTCCTTCAATCAATTAATCTATTTTTCTTTTTATCCTATGCCACCCTTTATAGGCTATGTTTCTACCATCCCCTGTACATATGCTACTTTTATACATCCATGCTTTTGTACATTCTATTCTCTCATCCTTAAATGAACATTTCCTATTTCTCTGCCAGGAGACTACACATTTATTGTTTATTGAACAAATTAAACTTTGTAAGGAATATGCCTTCAGAATTAGGCAGAATTAACACTTTGTCTCTTCTGAAATCTGTATTTTGCAAACACATAATATAGTCTTTACCACACTGCATTTATAAAAGCAATTGCTTACAAATCCATGTTTATTCGTGGAATGATATATTCCGAATTGCACAGGACAATTTTTTGTTTATCTTTTGGCATAATTCCTTTAGTTATCAAAAATATTTGATAAAAATATAATTTTTATGTTACATTTTGTGCTTTCTATGACCTTTAACATATTTGTGGATGGAGTAGGCATTTAATATATTTTAATTCTAATATATATATATATATATATATATATATATATATATATATACACACACACATATATATTCTAATAAAAGAATAATATGCAAATTAGATGTCCCTCCACTATACCAAAACCACTCCCACCAATCAATCAGAGCGACTATATGCAAATTAACCCAGCCAAGATGGTGGCCAACAGCCATGAAGCTAGAGTAAACAGGAGGCTTGCTTGCCTAGACTATGGAGGAAGCTGAACTTCCTGCCTGCCTAGGCTGGCTGTGGCCTCCACTCAAGGTAACAAAGTTTCAATTATAGAAGATAAATAAATCCCAGATACCTGCTTTCAGTCAGCCTCACTGGGGGCTGTGCCCAGCCTGCAAACAGCCATCAGCCCCTCACCCAAACTGGCCAGGCACCCCAGCAGGACCCCCCACCCCAAGGGGACTGTGGCCAACCTGCAAACAGTCATCATCCCCTCACCCAGCCTAGCCAAGCACCCCAGCAGGACCCCCAATCTCAAAGGAGCTGTGGCCAGCCTATAAACAGCCATCAGCCCCTCACCCAGGCTGTCCAGGCACCCCAGCAGGATCTCCTCCCCAAAGAGGATGTGGCCAGCCTGAAAATGGCCCTCAGCCCCTCACCTAGGCTGGCCAGGAACCTCAGTGGGACCCCTACCTTAATCCAGGATACCCATCAGGGCAAACCGCTGGCTCCCACCCATGCACCAGGCCTCTATTCTATATAATAAAAGGGTAATATGTAAATTGACCCTAACAGCAGAACAACTGAGAATGACTGGTCACTATGACACACACTGACTAGGGGGCAGATGCTTAATGCAGGAGCTGCCCCTGGTGGTCAGTGCACTCCGACAGATGGAGCTCTGCTCAGCCACAAGCCAGGTTGATGACTACCAGTACAGCAGTGGTGGTGGGAGCCTCTCCTGCCTCCTCAGCAGCACTAAGGATGTCTGACTGCCAGCTTAGGCCCAATCCCCTGGAGAGTGGACATAAGCCAACAGGTGGACATCCTCCGAGGTGTCCCAGATTGAGATAGGGCATAGGCTGGGCTGAGGGACCTCCCCCGCAAGTGCACAAATTTTTGTGCACAGGGCCTCCAATATATATATGCCTAAGTGACTGTCTGACTATTAGATCAGTAGCTATGATGTGCACTGACCAACAGGGGGCAGATGCTCAATGCACAGGCATGGAAACATAGAACAGACCGATGAATCTCAGAGGGAACTGGGGATGGGGGGAGGGCAGGAAGAGATTAACCAAAGATCTTATATGCATACTAGAGGCCTGGTGCACAGATCTCAGCATGGCCTTCAAGGATTGGGCCCAATCCGTGCACCGGAACTTCAACATTCCCCAAGTGGTCCCAGATTGTAAGAGGGCACAGGCCAGGCTGAGGGACACCACCTGTGCACAAATCCATGTACAGGATCTCTAGTGTATCAATAAAATGTCAATGAATAGCTAATTATAAATTATAATCAACTATTAATACAAAAGTTCAAATTTGTTTGTAGAGTTGAAAGTTTAGGAAACCTATTTATATGGAGGGATTTATAGATTTTTTTAGTAAGTAATGTTAATACATCAAGCTATTAAAATACTCCCAAATCTAAGTATGTTTTATCTACTTTTTATTATTAAAATAATCTTTCTAGCTGCCTTATCCTCTGACATAAAAACACACACATTGTATGGCATGTTACATGAATCAAATTTCTGATTCATTTTTAAATGAGAGTCATGTTTCTCCAGTGCTGAAATGTCAAGTTTATACACTCTCAGATTTTCCATATTGCTTAGGAAAAGTTCTGAATACCTAAAATATGTTCAAACTCTAAAACCTGAAAATGTATTGGTTATTGAAAAGAGTGCATCACCCACTAACAATATTTTATCTTCATTCTGATATTGATAAAATGGCTTGGTAAGAATCATGTCATAAAATTCTGACATAACTGAAGAAAAAAGGAGTTGTCTAGTAAAGATATCATAGAACTTGATAGTATGAAAGTAAGACTATATTTATATCACAAATTCATTACAACCTATGATTTACTTCATTTTACCATTTCATAAGGACTTATGAGTAGATCTCCAAAAACACTCTTTAAAACTGTAATCACAAATTTATTATAGCAATATTTACAGCACTTAGCTGTGACCCTTGTGTTGTTGGTCTTATAACATTTTCATTTCCCCCAGCACATTGTCCAATTATAACAATCCAACCTTAGCAGTGATTTGACTAATCCTTTCTCAACAACTGTCTCATATTGGTTCAGACCCTTCGACTTCTATAGCAAACTCTTTCCTAAAATCCTTACTTTCTGTTTCATCTCCACTATGTCCATTTCATGTGTGCCATATTTACCTTATCTAAGAACAACTGAACAAATTGTGCAGTCTAGTCCTCGATAACAGAAATCTTAATGATTACCAATTCAATTTACATGAAACTAATGCATTTCAAAGTTGCCCATTTTAATTTTTCTACTATGACGTATTTAACATTTTTATGTGTTTAAGGTAGGTTTTAGCAGTGGAATATTTTCTGAAAGGAAAATTGTGCACTGAATTCCAATTAAATTCTCGGAGAGGTATTGGGCAAACAAAAATGATGAGAAGAATTTCCACTACTTGTCAAGACAACGTAAAAGGAACGGAATTGTTCTCCCACGTGAAAGAACTAAAAAGTTGGAAAAACATATGAAACCACAGCATTCAGAAAATGATTCTTGAAAAACAGAAACAAATAAATTGGACAGTGTACTGAGGGAACAGTGCCATGCCGAAACCCATGTCCACCTGAAATCTGTGATGATGACCTCATTTGGAAATATGGAAAAATTGCAAGATTATATAGTGAAGACCTGGGAGAAGTAAGTTCTTGGCCCCATCAGGGGAAGGGGAAGAAGAGCCATGATGAAATACACTGCTTGTGTTCTCTTTGGAAAGGTTTGTTCTGCAGAAGGAAAGACTTTGCCAGAATGTGATTCCAATTGGAGGAAGGGCATTTTTTCCAATTCCAGCCCCCCTGGAGCCCTTATGTCTCATCTGGTAGAAGAAAATTTTTGAGACGCACTAGTAACAGTAAATGCCAGGGACACAGGCCCACAGAAGCTGAGATTCAATCATACTTACAGAACACATTCCCCCTTACACATACCTTGCCAGCATAGGAATAGGTCCCCACTTTACTGATAATATATTGCAGTTGCAAAAGCTGAAACTCTCAGAGATGTACTTAGGAGAGCCCAGGATCAATAGAAGAGACGAAAACTATGGCACAAAGGAAATGTGAAGCTTCTGGCACCTACAGATACATCAAACATTAAACACAACAAACTCCCAGTGAGATTAATATAAAATCTACCATTGAAGGACTGTTTATCTTAGTTTCTGTCACCCAATGCATGATTGGCTTTCAAAATGTAATTGCAAGGCATAAAGGCAAAATAAAGAATCAAATAAATCTGAAACAATACAACAAGCATAAGAAGCTGTTTCATATTTGAGAAAGATGTTGGAAAACAAAGAATATAAAATTCATTATCTAAAGTAGCTATCATTAGTACATTAAAGGCTGTAATGTAAAAATAATAGACAACATGAAAAAAACAGATGTGTGGTTTAAGGAGAGATATACACTCTAATAAGAAAGAATAAAAACAAATGTTAGAAATAAAAAATAGTAAAACAGAAATGAAAAATGTCTTTCATGATCTCAGCGGTAGACTATATATGGCTGAGTAAAGAAATAGTGAACTTGAAGAAAGGTAATAAAAACTCCCCAAACTAAAATGTGAAGAAAAAAGGAATGGGAAAAAAAAATAAAATAAAACAGAACATGCCTGACTTGTGTGAGTAAGTGGTTATAGCATTGGCCCAAGAACAGAAGGGTTGTGGGTTTGATTCTGGTCTAGGACACAAACCTGGGTTGCAGGTTCCCCAACCCAGTTGAGGCAACCAAATGATGTGGCTCTCATATCAATGTTTCTCTCTCTCTTCCCCTCACTCTCTCTAAAAAGTCAACGGAAAAATATCCTCTAGTGATGATTAACAAACAAAAAAGAGAATAGAATAGAACAGAATACATGTATTTTATACAAAAGTATAAAATACACATAATTAAAAATTTTAAAAAAAGAAACAAAAGAAATATTGGCAGTAATAATAACCAAACATTTTGCAGAACAAAAGGTACACACCTTACCACAGATCTAGAAATCTTAGAGAAATCCAAGCATGATAAATAGAAAAATACCTACACCTAAAAATATAACCAAGTGCCAAACCAAAAAAGAAATAGAAAGTCCTTAAAATAGAGAATACAAAATAATTAAAAAAACCTACCAGTAAATGAACAAGAATTAGAATTACAGTGAGCTTATTGGTAACCATGCAAACACACTGCTAAGTGAAAGCAGCTATTTGGCAAAGGTTTAATGTTATATATTATTAACCTAAAAATGAAAATCCAAAAGGAGAGGTAATAGGTGTTTATTTAAAATCCAAAAGGATAGATATTCAAAAAACAATGATTCAGGCAGAAACCCAAATAGTGTGTAGTTTAAAGATGAAGGCAAGGGCTGTTTATGAGAACGGAAAGGGGAGTAGTTCCATGAATCAAAGGAAATATTTTTTAAGGGTGTTAATAAACTAGGAAGAGGTTTTCACAGATGCCAATGAGCTAACGCAGTGATGCCACTTATAGAGAATGCTTTTAATGTTTCCTCTGGTAGTTATAATGTTTGCTTAACTCTTATCTTTGCAAACGGTTGTTTTGAATCCAATGCTGCTTAAGTCCAAGCCAAGAATTGGTTTGTTCAGTTGAAATATTCCAAAGGATTCAGGTTTAAGACATACAAGGCAGTTCCTCTGGGATGTCAGCTCTGTGTTCATTTTAAAGTGACTCCATTTCCATTATTTTTTACAATAATTATAGTTATGTGTCACTCTAGAAAAGGCAAAACTATAGCAATGACACAACAGTCTTCTCCAGGTGCATGAGGTGTAGGAAATGTTGGGAGAATAAAGCACAAGTCATTTTTCAGTGGTGACATTATTCTATTAAATATTAATATGGTGTCTACATAACACTACATATTAGTCAAAACCTATATAATTTTACAGCATGGGTGAATATTATTGTATGCAAATAAAAATATTTAGGAATCTGGGATCCCAGGATGAAATGCAGAAAGTGAACAAAATATCCTAATTTTAGTACAAATGGAATAAGGTACCTGACTGAAGAAGAGAGAAGGTGAGAGTGGTGACTGAAGGAGCTTAGAATAAGTGGAAGGCTTCTTCCAAATTAATGACTTCTTGTTGCAATTCTCTACGTGGAAGGATTACTTTGTGGGGTCACTTTCATAAAACCACTAGTTGCAATCATGAAGGCTCTACTCTCATGATTTAAGCACTTTGACTCCTAATACCATCATATTGGCCATTAGGATTTCAATATATGAAGTTTGGTGTGGCACAAACATTCAAACCACAGCAGAGCTCATATTTAACTTAACATAGATACAGATGATTACATATAGAAACATCTATAAATATGAGTAGGCATATGGATTAATATGCACACATGTAAATCTTTATTCTATCACCTGAGAGCATCTAGAAACTATTTCCCAGTAGCATGAACTCACCTAGCAACCACAATTTCTAATATCATAGTTTCCAATGCAATTCTACATTAAGAAGAGCCATATGGATATGTGGCTGATTCTAGACCTGAGGTAGAAAATATACAAGGTAAAACTTAATCATTTTGTAGTGCTAGAAATTAATGTTCAAATAAAAACCCCACTCTTGACAGGGTTCTATCAAAGGAGCATAGGAGCCAAATGAAAAAAGCTCCCAATGGTCAAAGTTGAAATAATTTCAGCTTGTCCATGAGTTTAAATAAATATTCATAATTGCTCATGAGTTCATAATGATATAAATGTTGAACAAATACATGAAAGAACAAATCTCTTGTGAAAAATAATTTCACATAGCTCTCTGCTCTGCAAATGTATGCAGCACATGGTGATTCTCATCCCATAAGTACAGTGCAGAAAAGGGAAATTAAGAAATAACTGCAGAATCTAGAAACCTGACAACATTTTTCTCAGTCATGTCATTAAGGGCAACAGCCACAGAGCTATGTAATTTTGGTAGCGTGCACCCTTGATGTGATGTGATAAAAATAACATTTAAATATCTGTGGTCTTCTTTCAGAAATAAATAACCACAATGTAATCAGGAGGAAAATATCCGACAAAGCCTAATTGAGGAAATTTACAAAATATCTGAACGGTGCACTTGAAACTAGCAAGGTTATGCGAAGCAAGGGATATCTTAGGAACCTATCACAGATAAAAGGAGCCTAGGTAGATATGATTAATACATGTACCATAATATCCTACATGTAATACTCTTAAGACATAAGAGAACATTTGGTAAAAAATAAGGAAATATAAACTATGGATTTTAGTTCACATTGCATCAATTCATGTAACAAATGCGCCACATGACGTAAGTTGCTGAGCATAGAGGAAATTTGATGCGGGTATTGGTGTAAGCAAGCCCTCTGCATGATCACTGCAACTTTCAGGCAAGTCTAAAAGTGTCTGAAAATAAAATTTTATTTTAAAAATGTAATGTTAACAGCATTTCATATGTTCAGAAATTAGATGAATGAACATGTTAAATTGAGAAATGGAAGATATAAAAAAGCCCAAATTTAAATTCCTAAAAATAAATATCAGATGGAAATGTATGAGATGAATGGTATGTTAGGTAGTGCAGAAGCAAGAATTCATGAATTTGTAGGCTTAGAAATATAGACTCTTCAAAATGAAAGATAGAGACAAATAAAAGAAAAGCATTACCTGTTTTTTTTTCCATCTAATGGGGCTGAATTTTAGAAAGTTTACTGCAAATGAAAAAATAGAAAAACTTTATCTCAGCACTTTGTTTTCTTTTAGTGTCTCACCATTAACCTTGCCTTCTTAAGTTTGCATTTTTAAACCCCACTCCTATGCCCTTTCTTTTTCAAAAACTAATTCTTACTTAATATTCTCCCAGGGAATCCTTTGCTATCTCTACTTAGGTTCTTAGGTAAACACATACTTTAGTTAGTAACGTGTGTCAATGTTTACATCTTCTTTAGTAAATTTGTTATTTGTTGAGACTCAACTGTTCACAAAGGCACTTCTGCAGTGTTTGAACATGTCATAAATATATCTCTTTTCCTTAAAGCAGTGTTAGCATAGGTGGATGCATACTAAATGTTTTTAAACTCTAGCCTATTAGGAGTGAGTAGGACGTAAATCTACATCTTTTGGTGCCATAATTTTAATAACTTTATGCAAAATATGTAGAGTAAGTGAAATAAAGCAGGAGATTCTGATATAAATTCAAATTTCTAAACAATTCCTTCCTCTATCCACAGGTGCATAAGATTCTATTGTATTTTAGATTTACTCAACTGGTGCTTAAGCTCCTTCAGATGGCCACATTTAATTTTTTGCATTGTCCTTTGAAGTGAGATATGATGGTCATATATCAATTTTCTTGGTATAACTGGTACATAGGATTAAAATATTATTTGCATATCTTGATTCCCTTGAATTTTAGTCTTTAGAAACCTCAGTATTGCCCTAGGTGTTTGGCTCAGTGGATGGAGCATTGGCCTGCAGGGGGAAAGGTACCAGGTTTGATTCTGGTACCTAGATGTGTTTCGCTCACATTGATATTTCTTTTTCTTTTTCTCTCTCTTCTACTCTTTTAAAAATCAATGGAAAGCATCTTTGGATAAGGGTTAAAAATTTTTTAAAAAAGTAAAAATGCTTTCTTTAAAAAAACAATAAAACACCTCATTACTAAGATATAATTTTTCCCTAAATATACACTGCAACATGCTGACTACTTGCTTTATTCATCAACAGGGGAATGATACCTGTATTACTAACTGGTGCTACTCTATTTCACAATTTCAAGTCTATGCTTTAGAGGAAAATTTATATATGATGGACCTCTTTTGCCCTTTCTGATCTGACACATGGGGAAAAGTTTTATCCTCTCATATAGTGGCAGTATAAATTTTTTTTAGATCTAACTTGGAAATGGTTTTTGACGATTAGGGTAATTCTTAGAAAAGGGGAAATATAGAATTATTCACAATGTTTCATCATTTGAGAGTTTACAGGATAGAATAGGTATCAAAGCAGAAGGTAAAACATCAGAAAAGTCAGTAATAATCTTTAATACAGGGAACAGGACATTTTTTGGCTTGGAATACCATATGTATTATAATTAATTTACTAGTATGTAGATATAGATCCAAAGAAAATATATGTAATCTACACCATTATCTCATGTTAAAAAATGAACAACAAAAATACAGGCCTTATCTGAATTGTATCAGATGGAATATTTTGCTGTTTGCTTACTAAGTTTTAGCAAGCCCTCTGACTTAAATATATATATGTTCTTATTGATTTCAGAGAAAGAATGGGAGAGGGGGAGAGAGGTAGAAACACCAAGAGAGAGAAACATTGATTGGCTGCCTCCTGCACACCCGCATTGGGGACTGAGACTGCAATCTGGGCATGTGCCCTGAACCAGCTACCTCCCGACACCTGTAATGAGGCTCAGCCAACTGACTCACGCTGGCCAGGCTGTAATCCCCTGTCTTGAAAGTTTGGAAAATATTATTTTACCACAACATCTGCAAAAATTCCCATTTTCATTTGCAATATTATAATTGATTTCTTTCTGAGTTGTGTGTACTATCATGAAGTAGATTTAAAAAAACATAATATGTATTCTTGAAATAGATAGAGAGATTTTATTCATATAAAGTTTCATAATTATTTGATCATAAATTATAAAGTATATCAATAATAATTTAATATTTTCACTATAATTTATAGCAAATAGCAGGCTGAATATATTAACAGAAATTCATCATAAGTTTGATTGTTTCCAAAATTGAGAAAATGATAATTACTTTAAAACATGATGTATTTTGAGGTACATATTTATGTTAGTTCCTCATCAGAAATGCTAATTAATAAAACTAACATAAATAAAATGGTAACATTATATATTTGTGTTTACAGAAGAGCAATGTCTTAAAACATATATAGTATTTTAAATGAAATAAAGGACATATTAAGGAAATTATATCACACTTAACATCCTGTCTAATAAAAGAGCAATATGCAAATTAACCATCACTCCCTGACTTCGTCACTACCTCACTCCATCATAAAGATGGTGGCAGCCATGGAGCTGGAGTGACCAGGAGGCTTAGGTTGTCCCAGTGATGGAGGAAGCCAAGCTTCCACCCAGCCCTGGCGGGCCCTGAGCTCCGTGCAAGGCTACAAAGTTTCAATTATAGAAGATAAATAAATCCCAGATACCTGCTTCCAGCCCGTGGGCTTGACCAGCCTGAAAACAGCTGTCAGCCTCTCACCCAGGCTGGCCTGGCACCCTTGTGGGGACCCCCACCTGGGGATAGGGCCTAAGTCAGCAGGTGGACATCCCCTGAGGGATCCCAGACTGCAAGAGGGCACAGGCTAGGCTGAGGGACCCCCCTGAGTGCACAAATTTTTGTGCTTTGGATCTGTTTTATCTAATAAAACAAATTTAAAGATGAAAATACTCCTTTGAGGATGGCTAAGTTTTCATCTGGCCTGCTGATTTTTTTAAATGACTATTAATCTAGCCCTTTATTGTTGCTTGGACTCTTAACTTTTTTGAAATAAGTAGCTGGGCCTACATTAATAACCACCTTTATCTTATATCTAAATATTTAATGCAGTAGCCATTTAATTAGTATGAATCTAGGGCAGAAAACATTTTAGGAAAAACCCGAGATAGTCTCATCAAAAAACATATCACAACTCTTGGTGCCTTTTAAAAAAATATCATGGACTTAGAAAGATGTAGCCCTATGGCAGTATATTTTCACATATTGTTCATTATTCTGACATAACCTCCTTTGTAGAGAAAAATGTGAATTATGCGTTGAAATGTGTCCCCCCCAAAAAGATATATTTAAGTCCTAATCCATAGTTACTTCAATATGAAATTACTTGGAAGTAGTTGTTGCAGATATAACTGGTGAAGATGAGGTCATTTGAAGTAGGGCAGACCCTTAATCCAATATGACTGTTGTCCTCATAAGAAGACTATGTGAAGATGAAGGCAGAGACCGAAGGCAGGCAGCTCCCTACTTGCCTAAGCTTAGGGGAGGTCTAAGTGCATCGCATGGATTAGATTATCATGCAGTAAAGACATTCCCTCACATGAAAACAAAGATTTAGTGACTAACACAAAAATTCTAACATCTGCTCCAACCGGTTTGGCTCAGTGGATAGAGCGTCAGCCTGCGGACTCAAGGGTCCCAGGTTTGATTCTGGTCAAGGGCATGTACCTTGGTTGTGGGCACATCCCCAGTAGGGGGCGTGCAGGAGGCAGCTGATTGATGTTTCTCTATCATCGATGTTTCTAACTTTCTATCCCTCTCCCTTCCTCTCTGTAAAATATCAATAAAATATATTTAAAAAATACTAACATCTGCATGGATAATTTTATGGTGAATATGAGAGGAGGTTGGTATGTTGGGGAGAGATAGCAGACACAAGGAGTTCAATGAAGTTGTACACCTGAAATTTATATAATGGTATTAACCAGTGTTACCCCAGCACTTGATACGCTACTTCCCTTGTGCAGGTTGGAACAGGGTTCGGCTCCTCACTGTTTCTCAGAGCCCCACACCAAAACAGGCTCCATTGTGAGATATGCTTCTGTAGTCATCTTGGCAGGCAGGAGAAAAAAATTCTATGAGGTCTTGATCAAGCAATTAAGTAATTGGGCCACAAACATACACACTTTGTTTCCATTAATTATCACTCATTAGGACTAGTTAAACTCCAAACCCAACTCCAAAGTGCCAGGGATTTCTGTCTATGGTAAGCCTGGAAAGAGTGGAGAAATATATGAGTGAGAAGACTGAAACAGTAACAAAATGCTGATTATCTACAATTAATTGAAATGACATTAAAGTCCATAGACAACTGAAGAATACGAAGGATAAAATAGACTTTTATCCCTTCCTGGGCCGCCTCACTAGCAAGCTGTCCCCAGCAGTGCTGTTTTCACAGCCATGCTGTAGTATTCTTGAGCTATTTGCAAGAATAATGTTTCCTTCTTTACCAAACCCCAAATTGGAGATTTCTGTTGGCATTGAATTGGCATCAATGACCATAAGATGACAAAACTAACTTTAAACAAAAGGAAACATCAAATTGTCAAAATCTAGAATTTAAATAGAATTTCAAGTATAATGCAATAATGATAAACATCTGTTAATAGATTTATACATAGGAGCTCTATAATTTGCTCTATTTGAAATCTCTGCTCACGATTTATTTTATAGACTTTACTTTAAATATTTCTTATAAATAGATGATTCTCAAATGCATACCCTAACCCAAAACTCCTATAAGCTTCATACGCTTGTTGAAAATAATCTCACTGAGCTGTTATACAGAACTCAGAACAGCATTTTACTATTACACTAGAAGCCCAGTGCACAGATTCATGCACCGATGGGGTTCCTTGGCTTGGCCTGTGGGGATTGGGCTGAAATTGTCTCTCTGACATTCCCCTAGAGGTCCTGGATTGTGAGAGGGTTCAGGCCAGGCCGAGGGACCCCAATAGTGCATGATCAGGCTGATATATTGCACAGGAGGGCTCCAGGGCACGTACAGACAGTCTTGCCCAGCCCTGATCAGCTGGACCCCTGCAGCAAGCTAACCTAGTTGTTGGAGTGTCTGCCCCTGGTGGTCAGTGTGTATCATAGAATAGTCAAATGGTCAGATACTTAGTATATTAGGCTTTTATTATATAGGATTTTATTGGGGTAACACTGGTTAATATCATTATATAAATTTCAGGTGTACAACTTCATTGAACTCATTGTGTCTCCTACCTCTCCCCAACATGCCAACCTCCTCCTAAATTCACCATAAAATTATTCATGCAGACACCGATGTTAAAATATAGAACTTTCAATCTGCCTTATCACCCCTCCATTAGTAGATATTTTCCTTTTATTCTCACTTCTTTATTTCTCCTTCATCTGTTTTCTTTTCATTGCATTCTTCCTACCATTTCCTTATCCAAGACTTAATTATCTTTGGTGATTAAATTTATAGGATAATTGTCTCATGACCTCTTATATTGCAATTCCCTTCCCCAGCCTCCACATTTCTGCTTCAGTTAACTTTCTAAAGAAACTATAATACTTATTTTATCCCTGCACTATTTGAAACATTTAAATATCTCTTCCTTTTATGCTCTACATGAGTTAATTGCCCTCTGACAAGCCAAATAGTACAAAACACACACACACAAAAAAAAACACACACACAAATGTGTCTGCTTGTTAGAAATATATTTGTACTTGTTTTAATTAGAATTTTTATGCCCTTTGACCTCTTCAGTGTACCTGGGACCACCACTCCTTTTTCTCCTATATGCCTGATTCTCCTAGTTACGCCCGCTGTCTGATCCATCCACACAAGCATTGACTTTGTGCACACGTAATTTGCATTATAACACATAGACACTTTTGTATATTTTACATGCCCATCATGCTTTGACCTGTTTATTTTTCTAAACTTACCTACAGAATTCCTTTCTACTCAGGTCACTCTCCTCCTTACCCCTCTCCTGTGACACTGTTCTATAGGGACCTGTAGAGTCCCTCAACCTCTGGAAATCTGCTTATGTTATGTGTCTTCACACACGGTGTCCTTTCTGACTGGAATCTTATCATTCCCTTACATTTCATCTGCTTAGTGAAATTCCCCTGACTAAGCACTTCCTTCGCTAAAAGCATCAGCTCTCAAAAACATTTGCTTGGCTTATGTGCCTTCTGAAATATTCAAGGTGTAAAACTATAATCATAAAATCTTTACTAATAGCTCTGATGATTGTTATAAAAGTAAGACAGTGTTTAAATTATTTTCTATTATAACTGATAAATAAACCAGCTGTTACTTAAAGTAACTGATTTCTCTGTTGACCTTTCTTTGGTCATTGTAATATGTCTCCTGTCTAGACAAAACAAAATTCCATCTCTATATTAATTTCAAAGGCTTATTGCACACTATTAATTATATTTGAATTTTATAATCTCTTTTCTTCTCAGAATCTATTGTTTGCCTCAAAAATAATGTTAAAAAAGAGAGAGACAATGTATTGAAAGCTCATTTGTATAATATCATGCCTTTTAGCTATATTGAAATGTTCAGCCAAAAATTTGAAGGGTAACAGTGTTATAATAACCAAAATAAAATTTGTTTACAAATGATATAATTGAATAAGGAAATTTTATTTCTCAGAGTATGGAAGGTAATGAAAGGGACAATGTCTCAGTCAGGGTCTAGTTAGTTCATGAAAAATTCAAATTTAATAACCATTAACCTTCAAGGCATATGCAACAATTCTGGGAATAGCTAATTTATCTTAGATTGGGAAAATTCAAGAGAAACCATTCAAATTCAAGGACTCAGCATCATCAACGAGGTATGGAAGATGTACAGGACACAGTCAAGATCAGCAGTTAAGATGCTAGAAAACAACAGCATTGATTTTTTTTATTTCTATATTATTTCATCAGCATGGTATTTAAAAGAAAACATAGAGATTAAAGTTGGACTAAAGTGAGTTCAAATATTTATTTATATAAGTCCTTATCTAAATTACCTGGGTCTCTCTAACAGTTTTCTGAAATTATAATAGAACACTTATTTGTAGAGTTTTAAAAAGAGAATGTATGGAACTTTTCTGAAATACCACTTATTAAGCTTCTATAAACATAAAACATATACTTACACAGGTAACTTCATTAATTTAACCCATATTCATTGTCATCTGTGACCAGACAATGTTGTTGGCACTGGAGGCCATTAATGAAAGAATACTGGGACTAAGCCCACAGATAGGCTACAATCGAGAGAGAAAGGTAAAATTGCAAATCCATGGAAGACAAGAATAAATGAGGTAATAAGAAGATAGAATCCATAGGCACTGTGGATTTGTTGAACTTGGAGTTAACTCAGGAATAAAAAATACTAAGAATGACCAGGAACTTTGAAAAATGACTAGAAGTTCAGAGGAAGAGATTTCAAGGAAAACATGTAGAAAATATTTTTTGTTTATTTGTGAACATAAGAGGGACCAGGTATGTTTATATTCTGAAATGAAAGAGTTAATGGGAAGGAAGATTCTAAAATATATCGGGCTTCTTCTGTGGTAATTTGAAAAGCAGCAAACATCTTTCCTTGCCTCAAAAATCGATCCACTATTGGCCTATTATTTTGTCTCAAAATCCTCATTAAGGAAGACAATTTTATGAAAAGGAATTGTTTTCTTCACAGTTCCACTAAAATAAAACTGTATTTCTCCTGTTATCTGGAGAACTTTTCTGGTTAGTGCAAAAATAAAGGATTTAGAATATTACCTAAACTATGATTCAAAGGAAATAAGACCCTAAACATAAAGAGGTCAAGAACAGTCCATTTGTTTGTTGTCTGTGTTATTTTACTTACTTCAGTAGAAATAGCATGCATATATTAGAATATTATCAGAAGGTGCGTGAGTTACCAGGGAGATACAGGCACAATGACCCAAAACTACAGAATAAAACCAAAATAATATTTTCTTCTGCTGCAAAACTGAGATAATATAGGGTAGGGGTCTGTCTTCTGGTTTCAGAGAAGATACTCAGATTAACCTGGCTCATGAAGGAGAAAATGCTGAGCTCTGACTTAGGATTCCTGAATAAATGGTAAAAGGGGAAATTTTTCATAACGTGAGAATGATACACTTGTTATTATATTTGCCTTCCTAATAAAATAAGACTGCCCCTTTTAAGAAAATATGGATGAAATAAAAATGTGATTACTAGGTCACAGAAAGCAATGTGCCAATCAATGATTTACTTTTTAAAGCATCCCCTATATGTGCTTGTGCTTGCAATTACTAAATTAACTTCATAACAGGAAACCAGAAGAGCCCTTAAGTTCTCACAATATCTCAGTATGGGGGGGGGATATTAAGTTGCCAGCTGTTCACTTTTAATAAAACAATATAATGGTTATGAAGTCCAACAGTCTTAGAAAGCTGTGTCATCATAATATTTCGGTGTTGCCCCTGCCCCCATGGCTGCAGAATAAACTCTTGTTTGGTGAGATGAATCTCTGTAATGTCCCAAAGTGACTCTAAAAGTTTCAGCAGTCTTTCGTTCTGAAAAACACCTCTTTCATTCTCTGTTGCATATTTATGCTTTCTTTAAGTAAGTGAACACTGAAGGGGGAATCTGAGAGCTCTAACAGCTTTTTAGTGTTCTTATAATAGTAATTTTTTTTAGCATCACTGTAGTTAAGGACTTGTCAGCACTTATAAACTCCTACTTCAGTGAAATTTCACTTGGCATATAAGCTTTCAGCCCAAGAGCAATTTTCAATTTAAGCTTTAAAATCATCTCTTAGGATATTTGTGATGCTGTGGTTAAAACTTAAAACAAAAGCTTACTATTCAGAGATGATTTCCATCCCCTCCAAAATTACTTTTTTGCTGATTTCTTCTCTCTACAAAATCAATTAGTTCATAATAGCTAAAAAGAGTGGGAAGTTTTTGACAGTTGTAATGATGGATGTTGTACAGTGCTATACATCAAAATTATATATAATTTATTTTTCCTTTTTATTCAATTTATTGAGATAACACTAAATTAACAAAATTATACAGCTTTTAGGTGCACAATTCTACAACACAACATCTGTACATTGTATTGTATGGTCACCATCCCAAGTCAACTCTCCTTCCAACACCATTTATCTTCCCTATATCCCCACCATAAAGAAACATTTTCCTTTTCCCTTCATCCTATATAATAAAAGGGTAAAATGCAAATTGACCCTAATAGCAGAACCACTGGGAATGACTGGGCTCTATGACACATTGACCACCAGAGGGCAGATGTTCAATGCCGGAGCTGCCCCTGGTGGCCAGTGCACTCCCACAGGGGGAGCTCTGCTCAGCCACAAGCCAGGCTGATGGCTGCCAGCACAGCGGTGGTGGCGGGAGACTCTCCTGCCTCCTCAGGATGTCCAACTGCTGCTTAGGCCTGCTACCCTCTGGCAAGTGGACATCCCCCAATGGCTCCCGGGCTGCCAGAGTGATGTCTGACTGCCAGCTTAGGTCTGTTGCCCTGGGGAGCAGGCCTAAGCCAGCAGGTGGACATCCCCCTAGGGATCCCAGACTGCGAGAGGGCACAGGCTGGGCTGAGGGACCCCCCGAGCACACAAATTTTTGTGCCCTGGGCCTCTAGTTTAAAATAAGTAATCTTTCTAACAGTGCTAGCCCTGAAAAATGTCTCCACATACACCTTATGCCAGTTACTAAACTATGTAAAAACAATAAAGTATTTTTCTAGGTATTAGTCAATTTTTACCAATGAGTATTATGACAAAAATGCCAGCTAGAATTGAAATTGAAATACATTCAGAATGGTTATAGGAGACACCCAGATATTAAGATATAATTGAAATTTTTGAAGTCAATATTCTAAGATCAATCTAATCACAACATGAAGATTTGGCTCTTTACATAGTAAGGAAAATGTGGTTACAACCCATAAAAGTACCACTAACTACCACATTTACTTGGTTTTTATAAGATCAATGGTAGGCTACCATGGAGAAAAAAAATGTTTGAGTCCTATCTTTGTATTGTAAATGGCCAAACTCTACAGTATATGCCTATAGCTTTGAAAGGAAACAAGTGAGATATGAGCTCAGAATGAAGACATGAAATGTACAGTTGTGCTGAGTGCGGAAGGTTCTGCCAAAGCAGAGAAATCAATATAGCAGAGCATTACTCAATAGAAATGTACTATACAGCCCTGACTGGTTTGGCTCAGTGGATGGGATGTGGCCTACGGACTGAAAGGTCCCGGGTTCGGTGACGGTCAAGGGCATGTACCTTGGTTGCAGGCAAATCCCCAGTGGGCGGTGTGCAGGAGGCAGCTGATTGATGTTTCTCTCTCATTGATGTTTCTGACTCTCTATCCCTCTCCCTTCCTCTCTGTAAAAAATCAATAAAAAATATTAAAAAAAAGAAATGTACTATACAAATAATGGCTTGAGCTCTGAAGGTCAATTTGAAAGTTCCTGCAGTCAAATGTGAACATGTAGGCATCACAGCATAATTTAAGAGATTATGCTTCTGGTACTGGCTTTGCGATTTCACAGAGAAACTATCAGGTAGCATGTCTGTATGCAACCAGTCACTTTAGTTTTATGCATGAGCGTAATTAAATATATAAAATACATATTTAAAATCCTGGCATACAGCAGGTACTGAAATATTTAATAACACTGTTAATATATCACCTGGTGTTGGAGCATGGAGAGCTGCAGTGTGGCTAGAATTCAAACAGGAGTTCCTAAGCACCAGCTGTACTACCTCAGGCTCCTGAGCGCCAGAGGGGTGGGACTCAAGCTTATTTTAAAATAGACCCATCCATCCTCATGATAAAATGTGTTCCAAGAAAAACAGGGATAGGAAGTGTATGTGATAGTTATTTAGAATTACGAAGAAAGTAGTATTTTTGCAAAATCTCCTCTAATGTGAGGTGACTGGTGTTGAAATTGTTTTAAATCCACCCGGAAAGTTTTATTCATTTTGTCTAAAGTACTTCTGCCCAAGTAATACATTATAACAAATAGCAATAAGTACAAAAGAGTTCATTTTCTTAAGTGTATTTTCAATATTTTTGATAAATGACATTTATTTAAATAGATTTTTCTAAAATGAAATTTTAAAGCTAAAAATTGATGCTTTGTGTCATTAAATGAGGATCAACAATTATTGCTTCATAGAAACATCATATTTGACATATAAAGTGCCCATAAATAACAAGTATTCTAGTATTATGCAAATAGATATATTTCCTTTCTCTGAAACATTACCAAAATATTCTACTATAGTAGATAACTTGAAAATTACACTTATGTTTTGATTTTAATAAAATGAGATTTATAGGAAAGGAAAAGTAAATATTGATATTGTTCTATGGTTTTTATAATTAGTTTCTGTACAATTTAAATGACTGTGTTTAATAAATATAACAGCCTCTTCTTTTCATTATGTAAGTATATTAATATATAATTCACTTAATATTGTGGTGGCTTTTTAAAGATAAATGCTTTTATTATTTCATGTGCAAATTCTTAGCTATATGACTATTCCAAATTCAAATAAATTATTTTAAGGTTTATGTAAATAAACAAGATTGTTTCCCTTTAATAAAATTTCAAAAATAATGAAAGAAACCTTGAGAGCACAATTCCTTCACCAGCACAAGGATTAAAACATAGGAAATTTAATCTCATTTTCAGTTAGCTTCAACTTTGGAAAACTCATTGTGAAGTCTAATGAGTGAGGTAATTTATGCATCAAATCACCATTTTGTCATAATCCTTTAATACTTCCCCCTGAAAATATTAAAGGGTCCTTAAAGTTGTGAGCCTTGAGAGTTCCTTGGAAAATAGTACTTAAGTTCTGGCCCTAGACATAGATTTAGGAGTGATAACAGTGCCAAGACACTAAGGACAAAGTGCATGTGTGGGCAAACACACACACACACACACACACACACACACACACACACACCTGCACGCACATACAACAGGAAGACATATAGGCAACTTTTCAATGTGATGATAAAATTACTATAATTTAGAAATGAGAAAATTCAGAATTTATAGATCGTGTATACTGAACTTATATAAACACACTCAATAAATATGATGATTTTGAACAAAATCTACTTGCTCTGCTTTGAAACTGCTAATAATTTGCTTACAAATATTTTCTTTGATCATGTGGGGGAAAATGTAATTCATTATTTTTTAAAATGTATTTTTATCAGTTTTTTTTATCACATAAAGTCTAGAAAGGTTCGGTATTTAGTTAGCTTGCTGGTATCATTGAGTATGATAATTGTCTTAAAAACAGCACTTGACTTCATGTAAAACACGTTGTAAGACTGCAAAAAAAGACACAAAATGTATCTAATGACTTTTAATTTAAAAATGTATTTTAAAACGCTGTGTGCATTGGCCTAGCTGGTTTGGCTCAGTGGATAGAGCATCAGCTTGCGGATCAAAGGGTCCCGGGTTTGATTCTGCTCAAGGGCACATGCTGGGGTTGGGGGCTCGATCCCCAGTGGGGGGCGGGCAGGAGGCAGCCAATCAATGATTCTCATCATTGATGTTTCTATCTCTCTCTCCCTCTCCCTTCCTCTCTGAAATCAATAAAAATATATTTAAAAATAAATAAATAAATAAAAGTTGTGCACATTACCTAAATCCAATAAATAGTTCTGTAGAATTGCTACTAAAGTAAATGTTTATTTATTTTTTTAAATTTTGTTTTATTGCTTAAAGTATTACAAAGAGTATTAAATAAGTCTCAATATTTGCATTTAGAAAGTGATTAAGCTGAAGGTCACTTTCACTTGTCACAAAGAAAGGCAGCAGAAAGAGTAACAATTTAATTTGTGGCTTACCATGGACCATACTTTCTTCTCATGTTCACCCTCTACTCATTTCATTTCTCACTAACACTTCTATCAAGGAATGGGATTGGAAGAGACAGGAAAGGAAATTCACATAATCAATTAAACCACTAATTTGCACACTTTTTAGGATGAGGTGGAAAAGAGACATTCTAGTTTAAGCTAAATAGTTCCATTTCAATCATGTTTTTCATGTATGTGTGCTATCACACTTGAAGGCCCTTTGGACTGAGAAATCTGTAAATGTACACATTACCGTAGATGTGTGGTTTTTACTTTGTAGGATGAAATCAGTTTCTTTTTTTTTGTATTGATTTTAGAGAGAGGAAAGGAGATGGAGAAATAGAAACAGCAATGATGAGAAATAATCATTGATCCATTGTCTCCTACGCATGCCCACTGAGGAGGGAGCCCCCTGGCATTTGCTTGACCAGGAATGAAACCATGACCTGCTGGTTCATGGGTTGGTGCTCAACCAGGGACCCACACCAGCCAGGCTAAAAGCAGTTTCTTGAATTTAAAAATGTTATAATATTATTTTATGTGAATGATTTACTAATAAGTTATAATTTCTCTTAAAAAATAGGTACTGCCCTGACCAGATTGGCTCAGTGGATAGAGCAGCAGCCTGCAGACTCAGGGGTCCCAGGTTTGATTCCAGTCCAGGGCATGTACCTTGGTTGCGGGCGCATCCCCATTAGGGAGTATGCAGGAGGCAGCTGATTGATGTTTCTCTCTCATCGATGTTTCTAATTTTCTATCCCTCTCCCTTCCTCTCTGTAAAAAATCAATAAGACAGATCAGCCAAGGAACTTTTATGCATGCATTTAAGCATAACCAATGGACACAAAACACTGGGGGGTAGGGGAGGCGGGCGGAAGGGCAGGGGGAAAAAGAGATATATGTACTAATCTTTGTAAAGCTTTATGTAATTTTAAAAAATGTAAAAAATAAATAAAAAAATTTAAAAAAATAATAAAATAAAATATTTATCTAAACTAATAAAAGCGAAATATTAAAATTAACCGTTTCTCCGAGACAGGGTAAGCCACGCCCACCAGCCAATCAGAGCGGCTGTATGCAAATTAGCCCAGCCAACATGGCGGCCGCCACTCACGGACCTGAGTAAACAGCCCTTTCCATTGCGGCAGCAGCGAAAGTGAAGCTGCGCCCTTCAGCTCAGCTCC
>PVJC01025182.1:0-24939 GCA_004026665.1 Murina feae | reverse complement strand
TTCATCGCCCCAAACAAAACTCTATAGCCATTAAGCAGTAGCTCACCAATCCTTTCACCCCCAGACGTTATTATAATTTCCAATCTACTTTCTGTCTCTATGAATTTGCCTATTCTAGTTATCCTATATAATAAAAGAGTAATATGCAAATTGACCATCACCTGAGATACCTAAGCCATGCCCACCAGCCAAGCCATGCTCCCAGCCAATCAGAGTGGCTGTATGCAAGTTAACCCAGCCAAGATGGAGGCCGGCAGCCACGGAGCTAGAGCAAACCAGAGGCTTCTGTTGCAACTGCCTGCCTAGGCTGGCTGAGCCTCTGCTCATGGCCATGCCCACCAGCCAATCAGAGCGGCTGTATGCAAATTAACACAGCCAAGATGGAGGCCAGAAGCCACAGAGCTAGAGCAAACCAGAAGCTTCTGTTGCAACTGCCTGCCTAGGCTGGCTGAGCCTCTGGTCACAATAACAATGTTTCAATTATAGAAGCCACGGAGCTAAAACAAACAGGAGGTTTTGTTACCTGCCCATGCCTCAGCTTAAAGCAACAGTGTTTCAATTATCTAAACTAATAAAAGTGTAATATTGAAATTGACCATTTCTTCGGGAAGCAAAGCCAAGCCCACCAGCCAATCAGAGTGACTGTATGCAAATTAACCCAGGCAAGATGGAGGCTGGCAGGGCGGCTCTGCACTGGAAGCCTCCGCGGCTGGCACAGCTGTGCCAGGTGTGTCAGTTCAGTGGGGGTCAGGGTCCCGCCCAGGCCTCCTTGGAGCATCCAGGAGCACCCGTCCTGGGTCCACTGCCTGGCTCCACACCCCCCAGGGGCCTCCGAGGGGCATACAGGAGCCTCTGCGGGGCATGCAGGAGCACCTGTCCTGGGTCCGCTGCATGGCTCCGCCCCGGGGGGCCTCCTCAGGGGTGTGTGGGAGCACCCGTGCAGGGTCCGCTGCCTTCGTCCGCCCCCCGGGTGCCTCTGCAGGGCGTGTGGGAGCATCTGCTGCACAGTGCAGAGAATCCGAAGCCAGTCTGCTGCCCAGCTCCACCCCGGGTGTATTCACTCAGCAGTAGGGACCCACCGAGGGATCCTGCAGTAGTGTCCGCCCCTGGCTCGCCACCCAGCTCTGTGCCAGGTGTGTCCCCTCAGTGGTGGGAGCCACCAGGCGTGTTCAATCGTGGGTCCTCCAGTGGGAAATGTCCATGCCTGCACTCACCAGCCCTCCCACCCCCCAGTGCACGAACCCTGAAGAGGCTGTGGGCAGCCTGAAAATGGCCCTCAGCCCCTCACCCAGGCTGGCCAGGCACACCAGCAGGTGGATATCCCCCCCCCCTGAGGTGTCCCAGACTGCAAGAGGGCACAGGCCGGGCTGAGGGACCTCCCTCCCCCAAGTGCACAAATTTTTGTGCACCTGGCCCCTAGTTTTACATAAGTGGAATCACATAACATTTGTCCTTTCATATCTGGCTCATTTCATTTAGCCTAATTTTTCAGGGTTCATCCATATAATAGCATGTGTCAGAACATCATTCCTTTGTTTATATTTGAATAAATTTTCATTGTACTTACATATGTTCTGTTTATCCAATTGTATGTTGGTCTGAGTTAATTCTACCTTTTGGCTGTTGTGAATAATTCTTCAATGAACATTGGCATCCAAGTATCTGTTCAAGTTCTTGCTTTCAGTTCCTTTGGGTGTAGGCCTAGGAGTAGAATTGTTGGGGTCATAGCTTTTTGAGGAACTACTAAAATATTTTTCCATAGAGGCTGCAACATTACATTCCTGCTAGCAATATACAAGAATTTAAATTTCTCCACATCATCACCAATACTTGTTATTTGCTTTTTTTTTTTTTCAGTTACAGCCTTCCCAGTGGATGTGAAATGGTATCTCATTGTAGTTCTGATTTGCATTTTCCTAATGGCTAATGGTGCTGAGCATTTTTTCATACGCTATTGATCATTTGTGTATCTTCTTTGGAGGAGTGTCTTTTTTGAGTCATTTGCCTGTTTTTTAATTGAGTTGTTTTTCTTGTGTTGAGTTGTAGCAGTTTTTATAGATTCTGGATATTAAACCCTTTCCAAATATATGATCTCCAAATATTTTTTCCCATTCTGTGGGTTGTTTTTTCACTTTCTTGATAGTGTCCTTTTATGCACACAAGTTTTTAGGTAAAGTTAATTTATCTAATTTTTCCTTTGTAGCTGGTTCTTTTTGTGTCATATCTAAGAATCCATTGCCAAATCCAAGATCTCAAAAATTTACCCCTATGTTTTCTTTTATGAGTTTTATAATTTTAGCTCTTATGGTTAGGTAGCTAATTAATCATAAGTTAATTTTTGTATTTGATGTGAGGTAGGTTCCAACTTTCTTTCTTTCTTTCTTTCTTTCTTTATTTATTTATTTATTTATTTTTGTATGTGGAAATCCAGTTGTTTCAGCACCATCTCTTAAAGAGACTATTCTTTACCTGCTAGTGTTAAATGAAGAAGCTAGTCTATATGATTCTGAATGTATCACTATTGGATCATTAGCTCTAACAAATGTACCATGCCAATGTAAAATATTAATAATAGGGAAAACCAGGTGAAGAATCTTCAACAACTCTCCATATTATCTTCTCAAACTTTCTATAAATTTTGAAGTTATTAAAAAATAAAATAACTTCAACAAAAACAAGCCAAAAAAAAAAAAAAAGACAATGTAGGTATTTTCCCCATTTTTCCTGGAGGAAGTTGAAGTTCAGAAGAGTCAAAGTAACTGGCACAGACTGCCTGACAACTCAAATGGTAGAGGTGAGGTTTGAGTCCCGGGCCTGTTCTATTGAGTCACAGTGACTTTGGCCTGTCTATAGATAAACCTGTTCTGTTCCTTGGTTTCCTGCATATCCATTTATGTGTCTGTGTTTCAATCTTGTTCTCCCCAGGGGATGGCCTTTACACTTGAAGAAAGGATGCAGCTTGGGATCCATGGCCTAATCCCTCCCTGCTTCCTGAGCCAGGACATCCAGCTCCTTCGGGTCATGAAATCCTACGAGCGGCAGCAGAGCGACCTGGACAAGTCAGTGCTTACATCTGCTGTCTCTGCATAGACTTGGGCTCCACTGTTTTCTGTGGTCCGAACAGTGTTTTCTGTTTACTCTCCAACCAGGAAATACTGAGAGCCTTTCCAAGAAATTCCAAACCCAGCCCAACCTTCCAAAGGGGTGGTGATCTCCCTAAGGGACAGGGATTGTTATGATGGAAGCATGTCCTGGGAGAACTGGGAAAAGAAACTGAATTCCAACCAGTGGAATTTGGGAGGGCCACTGGGAAGACATGAGACCTGAGTCAGCCCCAAAAGCACCGACAGGACTTCAGCAGACAGCAGTGGGTTCGCAGTTGGCATTTCATAGGACAACAAGTAGAGTAAAGCTATAGGGACAGGTGTGTTAAGGAAGTGGTATATGGCCCAGATTCCTGAAACAAGGGGAATGTGGTAGAAAAGAGGAGAAATAGACAGGGATACCTTAGGAAGGACCTGGTGTGTCATATGTTGGCTTATAGGGAGCAGTTAATAATCCTGCCACCCTTCTGGGTTCTCGCCAGTGAGATCATAGACATGAAGAGGCAAATGGGAATGACAGGGTCAGCTTTACTAAAGAAGGTGGTGACCACATCGTGACCACAGGTCACATGGAAAAGCCAGTACTTGACCACAGGTAGCTGGCTCCAGAATCTGTGCTGTTGACCTCTCTGCTACCCCACAACTAAGAGGCTAGACTCTCATGCTAGAATGAATTCAAACCACCATTTTACCTTTTAGTAGTGAAAGCGACTTAGCCTCCCAGTGTCAATCCTAACTCAGAAGGCTATAATGAGGGTTAAATACATTAGTATTTGTGATGTGCTTAGAACAGTGCCTCACATATAGTACATAACTGTGTAAGAGTATGTTAAATAAATATGTCACCTTGTTGAAGTGTAGGAAGCAGGGAGGGTTCCCCCCATGTATCTATAGAGCTCAATGGCCAAGACTTTGAATCATTAAGAGTGTGGCTGTCCCCCTAAGGGCAGAGCTCAGCAGCCTGTCAGGGTCATCACACCTATCTGCCTATGTTCCCCACTATGGTATCCCTTGCTTCTAAGCAGCAGTGGATAATCCCCCGACTCCTGAAGCACTAACCTCTATGTGTATTATTCACATTAACTCCAAGGCCATACTCCAGCACAGGCCAGATACTCTCTTCCTCTGTTCATCCCACTCAGACTGGGTCTAGCCATGGCACCCTGGAGAGCAAACTAGAAAGTACACAATGAATTCAACTAACAACATGAGATGTGTCCTAACTTTGAACAATCTGAACCTCCTTCTTTTGTTAAGTTTACAAAGAAGAATTTGATCCCAACATGACATCCTCTTTCCTAAAGATATTCAACTCTAAGAATTAAAGTCAGCAGCATGGACATCATTTATATGCCTGGGAAGACACACCAGACCAGGGATGGGAGCTCCAGAGGGCTTACTGCATATGCTCTGTTGACAACTCTGACCCGCCCCCCTCATTCCCAGGGGCCCCTCATTCCTGCAGGTGCTTGAGGAAATGCTAAGGAGGCTCCCAGCTTCTTTTGGATAAGGGCAGTGGTGTGCTGGCAAATGTTTAATAACTGGTTCTGGGTGGGGAGTGGGCAAGCCCTGATTTCTAGTATTTGCCCATTTCCATGGTGTAAATAATCTCACCATGACTGAGATTAAGTTATCAATTTGATAGTACTGAATACAGAACTTGGAAGAGATGTGTACAAATAGCTACTGGATAAGAAATTCTTACACTAGAAATGAGTTGAGATCCTGGCTCTTCTAAGCATAAACCCTCCCTTCCTCAAAGTACCTTCTAAAACACAATTTTTCGTTCTGGACCAGTGCCTTGGAGCTGGGGCCCCAAGATATTACAAGACTTCCCCAAAGTCACATAGTTAGTAAACAGCAGAGCTGGGATTCAAACCCAGGACCCTGACTTCACAGCTAGAAGTCATTCCCCTATTGCAGGATCTCACCCCCTTCTAGTCTAGGATCTCAAGCACCTCCATACTCTCTCCCAAACTGTGGTTAGTCCAGAAAGGTTGTGATATCAGCTATCACTCACACCTCATTGTGAATTCTAAGTCCTGAGTTTTTTTGTTTCTCCCAGAGGCTTTGCATTTTTAGGTGTGTGAATGAAAGGCTCTTTTCCTGGGCTTAGTGCTTTCAGGCTTCAGGGAATAGGCAAGAGAGAGATTTTGAAGGAATGTGCTTCTTGAGATCAGTTGGTCCTCGACCACTTGTGAACTCTGCTGTGACAGGAACCAGCCCTGTGTGATAGGAGAGGCCAGTACTCGTAGCACTGGTGTGCCCTCAGAATGTTACTGTTCTGTTTCATTCATTAATGTCCACATAAGAGTAACATAACTAACCCTCTTGCATAGTGGTTGAGAGCACAGACTCTGGAGTCAGATTGCTTAGGTTCAAATCCCAACTCTGCCACCTGAGTGAGTCATTTCATTTGTGCCTCCATCTCCTTCATCTCTCAAATAGTAACCATGGTAGTTTATTTACCTCACAAGTCATTGGGAGTTTTAAACGAATTAATGTAAAGTACTTAGGACAGGACCTACACCATTTATAGTAACAAGCACCATAAGATAGATAATACTCTTCACATTTCATAGATGGTGAGATCGATGTTTTGGGGAGATGGGTGATTTGCCTGTGAAGGTAGCTGAGTGGGAGCCCTGGGTCTTTGCATGAGTGGCCTCCCCTGCTGCCACCCAGGCTGCTCATGTGAACAGTGTGGTTTCTTGTCTCCCTTTCCAAGGTACATCATTCTCATGACACTCCAAGATCGGAATGAGAAGCTCTTCTACCGCGTGCTGACGTCAGACGTGGAGAAATTCATGCCCATTGTGTACACGCCTACTGTGGGGCTGGCCTGTCAGCACTATGGCCTGACCTTCCGCAGGCCCCGGTGAGCCACCTCGGGGCCAGGGCGCAGGGAGGGGGTGTCTGCTAGAGAGGAATCAGTTCTTCCTGCTGCCCTTGCTTATTGGGATGCAGGAGGCTACATCCTGATTGGGCCAGCAGCCCAACAAGGAGGCATGTGATTTTAAGCCCTTGCTCAGGAAAATGACTCCATGAGCACAGACATGAGCTGAGAGAGTATCTAGCAAGAGGATAGCAGAGCTTCTGCACCTCAGAAAAAATGCCCATGTGTTGTCCAGAGTGGGCCTGAGAGGTGTTTTTTTTTCCTCTCTCTCATTATCTACCTAACATCTCCCCCACTACCCCTGTTTTTCTGGTCCTCTCCAAAGTACTGACAGCTCTATTGCCAGTCCACGCCAATGAATAATGGAGTGTCAGACAGCAAAAAGTGAATTCTTTGCTCACTCAAAGGACCAGTATTCCTTCCTTTGGGCTTGACTCAGATTCCACTTAAAATGTCATTTTGTTAGAAAAAAAATAAATTGGCACTACGTTTTCTTTTAGAGCCAAAGAATTTGGGGCAATTTTCCAAAGAGATTGCTTGGGTGTTTTTGTTTTTCATGGGAGAATTTTCAAAAGGTCTTCAGTACAAGGTGTCTGGTAATTACCAATGTATATAATTCCAGCACTAATGATACAAGAGCCACCAGGGTTTTTCATACATAATGGAACAGTTTTAGTCTGTGGTAGAAAATGTACATATACAATGCACTGTGCACAGATGTGTAATTCACATTCATAGAGAATTTATAAATCTGCTTATAAATGATGTGCCATGTGAGGAACCTGCAAGTATGGATCTAGAACATCTTATGTTAATTTGGAAAAACAGTCCTCCAGTGCTAAAGCCAACATTTGGGATGAGCACTGCACACCAATTACTGGCATCCCCAATGCCAGTTCTCATCCTTTTCTGTCCCACTGTTACCACTGGCAGAGACATCGTATCATGCCTCATCTTGATGGGAGTGTCCAACTGTTGAAGCAGACATGTCCTCACCACTCAGAGCAGCCATGCTTCTGCAGCTCTATTGGGGTGGGACGCTGCACCATGGTCCCAGAGCAGTCGTGGTATTTAATCTGCCTCTTTCAACAGGAAAGAGACATGGGGAGCTTGTGGTACATTTCTAAAGGATGCAGGGCCTTATTTACCTCCCAGTTCCTACTCAGGAACAGTGCTTCCAGGTCCTTCCTCCTGCACAGTGCAGCTCAGTTCCAGTCATTCTCTCCTCCAAGGCCATCAGCAGCCCCCTAGGTCTTGAAGAAGCAAGTGCAGCACTTTGACAAAATTAAGCCTGTCATATCCCAGCTCATAGTCAGAAATCCTATGTTCTAGCTACACTGATCTATATTCTCCATGCCCAAGAACACCTGGTGTTTTCCTCCTGCACACCTTTGCAGAGGTGGCCCTCTCTGCCTCAAACTCCTGCATTCTCTCCTGTCCTCATTCTCTACCATCAAAATTCAGGTGATCCTTCAAGGCCCACCCCAGGAGTCAACTTCTGTATGGAGCCTTCCCTGGTCACCTCACAATGAGCTGAGGTCTTCTCAGCCTCCCCCACAATCTCTTACACACACTTCTAGTCCATAGTTTTATTTTTGCACTTTGTGTTTTTAATTATCTGTATATCAGTCTCCTTTCCTGGAACTCATTTCTTGGGGGTTAGGAAACATGTCAGATCCATTGTGTATTCAAGACCAGTGCTTGGCAGGTAATTGCCTCTCAGATGGGAAAGTAGCCTTGTATGCTGGCTGGGAGTTCTATCTCCTTGACCTTGGGCAAGTTTCTTATCCTCTCTCAGCCTTAATTTCCACATTTCCTAAACGGAGGTATCAGCGCCACCCACCTCAAATGATCATTCTTAGGGTAAGATGTGATAATGGATAAGGTGCCTGACATAAATGTATGTGTCTGTTTAGAGAAGGAAGGAAGGATTAGTAAATGTAGAGTTGTGTTATGCATATGCACTTCTAAATTTGTAGAAAGCAGAGTCATTGATCATATAATGAACTAACACATTTAACCAGAGACATGATTTGGCTCTTTCAAAACCCAGTGTTACCTAGAGAGGTCCTTTAGCCCTTAAGGCATGGATCACTGCCTCCTCTGGCTTGCAACTGAGACCTTATGGAACTATGAGGCTGTCCCACTCCCACCTCCCACTCCCAGGTTGTGTGAAATCCTTCCTTCCACAGACTCCATGTACTAGACTGTGGATTCTGTTGTTGGTCCCAAGCAAACCAGTGTAAGGATCAGAAACCTGAATAGGCAACAGTCCCATGAAGGTAGAATTTGCCTCCATAGCCCACTCCACAATCCAGGGAACACAACAGACTAAATTTGAATTAATGGAGCAACTACTAGGTGCTGTGAATTGTGTAGACACTATAAAGTTACTCCAATGAACGATATACTGTTTTTGACCTCAAGCAATTTGCTACCAGAGTGAGGGGGGAGGTAATAATAATATAAGTTAAATATAATAAGAGTTATAAGGAAATAGGATATATTACAGGGACAAAAAATTACAGGAATACAAGGGAGAGAAAAATTTATTTTTTCTCTGGGCAGCAGGAATGCTTCACAGAAGAGATAATATTTGGGTTGGTCCTTGAAGGTTGACTAGGAATTTCATGTGTAGAGAAGGAGGGAACAGCCATTCCAGGGAAGGGTTTGGTTTTATAGGCTGTGTAGACATCTGGATAGTCTGGTCACTTGGGTATTTTCCCATCTCCTGCACCTGAAAAGGAGGGTTAGGGGAGGGGAGCTAGGTCTCCACACCCATTGGCTTATAATTGATCCTTCCAATGCCCTGTAAGTTTAGTTTAGTAACAGTATCTCCATTTTACAGATGAGGACATTGAGGTAGCCAGAGAAGAGGAACTTGTTCAAGATCACCATTGGCAGACAATTGGTGAAATCAGAATTCAGACTGGGAATCAGGGAAAGCCACACCAAAGAGGTGACAATACATCTGGATCATGAAAAATGAATCCAAGCACCTTACCTCCCTCTTGCTAGAATGTATGGCTTCTGGGACCTCATGGTGGATGAAATAGGAGAGTAGAGGGGCTGGGTAGGAAAACTGACCAGGCCTTCTGCCCATCTACTTGAGGATGGATTAATGGGGAGCTATATCAGACTCTGGTGCAGGCCCCACTGGTGGTTCCCAGTGGATCAGAGATGAAGAGGAACATGGCAGAACGGGGGTCCATGTGGGTAGAAATGGGACCTTGCCAACCACCTGAGCTCAGAGAATCTGGTTAGCCTTGAGTGGGTGTAGAGGGGATGCTGCAAGAGCTGGGCACATAGCATGAAAAACAGGGGTGAAAACCCACATGGGACCCACAATTGATCTGGAACCAGAACAAAGAAAGCATACTGTTAACTGCTTGCTAAAGCATACTGATAACTGCTTTAGGCACTAGCCTAAAACCTTTCATGTATTAACTCATTTAATTACAACCCCCATAAGTAGTTGGTACTATATTCATCCCATTTACAGATGAGAAAACTGAGTCACAGAGAAATAACTTGCCCAAAATCACAGAGCTCATAAGCTGCAAGGCTAGGACTCAGACCCATGCAGTCTGAGCCAGAGTGGGACAGGTAACCACTCAAGTTAGCTGCCTCCTATCGTTTGGGAATGGGCACCTGTGGCGGGCATGCGGGCAAGGGTGTCCTTGCAGCCCCAGGAATATTTGGTTGCCCAGGGGTCGAAGGTAAGGTTTGCTTGATGCTGTTTCCAGAGCCTCTCCTGGGAGGGAAGGCTGCAGCCAGGTCCTGGGCCCAGGCTGGGTGGGGCTGAAGCAGGCTCAGGCAAAAGGAACCATCCACTTGAATTCATCACTCTTAGCACAGACTTCCCTCGTGTGTTTTGCAAACCCTTCTTCAGGCAATTTACCCAATTAAGCCATATGACATGTGACATTTTTGAGCTGTTGCTCCAGGTTTCCACTTGGCCACTTTCCAGGTGTTGATTCCACACCTGCCTTGCTCCTGAGGGAAATGAGAGTTTGGGCCCCACCCCAGCCTTGAGTTTCATCTGAGGCCTGGCTGGGAATGGCTTTATGGATTAGCATCTGAAGGGAGGACAGCTCTGAGGCCAAGATTGAGAGAGCCAGCTCCTTCTGAAATGATAAACGTGTGTGCCAGGTTCCCAGCAACAATGGAGTCCTCTGTGAAAGGGACTGACCCTCTACCCCCAAGCTAATTAGGTCCAGCTGGTGCTAAAATTGAACCTCCAACCAGCCTGGGGCTGTGCATCGCCTCGTGAGGGAGATAGTGGAGTGTCTCTGGGCACCTAGTATCCCTGGTCAGAGGAGACATAGCAGAAGGCCCTGGGCTCTGTGGAGCCTCCCCTGCCCATCCTGCTTCTTCCCTGGCAGAACCTCTGCGTGGGCCAGGGAGCCCGGCTAGCCTAGCGGGAAGGAATGCCCCCTGAAGACACTGGTGTGTGACTTGGAAGAGATGAAACCTCAGAGGTGAGGCTGGGTGGGAAGCCAGGACTGAACAGGAAGGTTTGCGAGGAGGAAGCCAATACACTGTAGTTTGCTGTCCAGGGTGAGCGGACACTGTCCCCGCCCCAGGCCGCCTCCCTCTAGACCAGCTCTGACTTCACCCACCTTGTCCTCTGGGGCTCCCGGCAATAGGCACACACCTGGGACAGGTCCCAGCCTCTGTGTGGAGCCCAGCCTTCATGGGTGACTAAGGCTGGGTTGCAAGTGGTGAAAAGAGCACAGATTTTGAACCCAGCAGGCTTGGCCTTGAATCCCAGCTCCTGGTGACTTCTGATAACTAACTTAGCACTTCCTTAGTCTCCTCATGTGTAAAATGGGAATAACTCCCATTTGAGTGACTGCTTGAGAGGATTCTCTGAGATTCCATGTGAAAAGACCCAGCCCATCTAGGTGCTTAGCAGCTGTGATGTACCTGACCCAGCACCGCCAAGATCTGCCGTCCAACACAGTCACCCCACCCAAGAATCTAAACTATAAACCAACAGGGCAACTCAGTCCTCTGAAATGCCTCCAAACTCTGTTGTTTACTTCACACCACATGATCAGTACTTGTGCTTAACTAGCAACTCCTTTAGCAGGTACCTGTCTGGAGGGTGAGGAAGGCGAGGATAGGATGTGGGACCTGGTTTCACCAGTCAGGGGCTCTGTGGGGCTGCTACCTGAAGGCATATTTGGATTTGGACAAAGCCAGCAGCCGATGGCCCTGAGCCAGGCTGCTGTCTGTCACATGCAGACAAGTGGTTTTCTACACACAGGCCAGAAACATGCACACAGGATATTAGCAGCTGCCATTTAGCGAGCATGTATGATGCTCATGGTGGGCCCTAGGCTACCTACTTCATGTATTTATCTCTGAGCCCTACAACAATCCTTCACAGATGAAAACTATGGCGAATTTATCTAAGATTTTGCAGCTGACCCCGAGCCAGTTCCCTGTGTTTATTGCATTCACGGTCCAGCTTCTTGTGGCCCTGGTAACCATGACGTCTCAGAAATCAACACCTGCATTCTTTCCTTCACATAAACTCCCTTGTGTGACCTGTCTGTGCGTTTGCGGGGAGCGTGCACACATACACGCACGCCCACAGTATGCTATGGTGAACAGAGCCCTGAGGATGGAATTGGAGGAGTGGGCCAGTTGCCCCTTTAATAGTCATGTGTAAGGTGACCAGATTTAAAGTGGTACACCATTAACGGGGGGGGGGGGGGGGGGGGGGGGGGCATCTTTTGTTTTCTTTTCTTTTTTTTATTATTACTTAAAATATTACAAAGAGTAATCGGGACTTTTTTAAAACGCCGCGGGACTTGGGACAAACTGTTAAAAATTGGGACTGTCCCGCCAAAAGCGGACGTCTGGTCACCTTAGTCATGTGGCCTTGGAGCCCGGCTGCCCCACCTCCCCAAGCCTGGATCATAGGAACTGCCTACCTTGGGCAGTTGTTGTGAAGTCCGATGAGCTAAATGTGTGCGAACTTGCTTCACCACTTGAAAAGTTCCTCACAAGCTTAAAGGGGCATTACTTTTCTTATCTCCTCTCCCTCGCCACCGTAACCTCCTTAAAAGGTGGGATAAGGCTCCCACTCACTATGTCTGGTGAGCCCTTGCCTCGTGTTTGTTTGCTTTTTCCTGTTTTTACGTGGGAACCCTTTTATCTTCAACCACCTCCACCACTACTCCCTCTTCCACAAAGGGGCTCCTGGGCACAGGCCTATGCTTCCTAAATGCCCACGAAAGCCATTTCTAGCCCTTTACATCACAAAAGGGTGTCAGCACCTTGACCAAAGCTATTCTGGAAAATGAAGGCAACCTTATCTCAGCAAATGCCAGAAGACCCCTGACACAGGGCACAGTTCCCAATCTGGACTCCAACACAGCTGTCAACAGGAACACACACCCACACACACACATACACACACACTTGGCATAACTGGAAGGCAGGCAGAAAGCAAAGATTAGCCTGTCAGACCAGCCACCTCCTCCCCATCCTCAGGACCCAAAAGTGCTGATTCCTTTGGCCGAACCTGCACCACATCCAATTACGCCCAGGCTCCTCTGCCAAACTGTTCCAGCTGTGCACTGGCAGGGCTTCCCGGAGCAGAGGGAGCACGAGGTCTGCAGCTGGGCCTGCTTAGTTCCTCATCTGGCCCCTTCTTTCCTCCAGCCAAGGTGTGATGGAAGAGCACTGGTCTAGGAGTCAGGAGACCTGGTTCGAGGCCCTGCATCCCTCTTTCTGACTGTGACTCCATAGGCAAGTCACTTAGCTCCTTAGTCTCAGTAACAATGATAGGGTGGGAGTGCAGGCCTCGGTGATCTCTTCCAGCTCCGTCTATGATTAATAACCCAAACTCCATAGCCAAGTTAGAAATGAGATACTTCAGGGAGCCACAGCTCATGTAGCTGAGCCTAAGTTTCCCCACCTGTAAAATTAGGAGAGTCGAGCTAGAGCAGTGGGTCTAGGTTACAGGTGTGCATTAAAATCACTCAGGGGAGGGGGGCTTTAAGTCAGAATCCCTGAGGTGGGGCCCAGGCAGTATTCATTTTAAAAGCTCCCCAGGTCCCTAGCCTGTTTGGCTCCGTGGATACAGTGTCAGCCTACGGACTGAAGGGTGTCAGGTTCGATTCCGGTCAAGGGAACGTTCCTAGGTTGCAGGCTCGACCCCTGGCCCTGGTCGGGGCATGTGCGGGAGGCAACCAATCAACGTGTCCCTCTGTCTCTCCCCCTTCCTTCCACTTTCCTTAAAAATCATTGGAAAAAATATCCTCAGGTGAAGATTAACAAAAAATAAACAAGTGAAACTCCCCAGGGATTCTCATGAGCAGCCAGGGCTGACCACTAAGCTGGGTGAGGGCTGCAGTGCCTCCCAGGCATGAATATTCTGTGATTTTTAGGGAGCTGATAACCTGCAGCCCATATTTTCCAGGCCACCCCAGCCTGGCAGTATAGTGAAGAGTAGGGTCATGTAATGTAACAACCTTCATCTCCAACTCAGCCCTCAGTAAGACAAGCCAGTGCACCCCACTGCCAAGTTCCCTCCTGTCTCATTCACATGGCAGTGGGGGAGGACAGAGAAGGGACAACGGGGGGTCTCATGTGTGCTTTCCTCCTCCCTCCCCCAATTTCCTCCTGAAACCTCTATCACTGGGAGCAGGCACAGAAGTCCTCCCTCTCCCAAGTGGCTCACTCATCCTGCCAGTTGTTGATTAGGCAGGAAAAAGCATCAGACCAAAGGTAGGCGGTCATTTGGATGAGCATCTGACTCATGGAGCCTGGCTCAAAAGATGAGCGGGGCCAGATGGCACCCTTTGCAGGAATGTGAACTGAGCCATAGGAAAAGCTATATGGGAAAAAATGTTCCAGTTAAGAAGGAGAAAAGCAAAAGGATGCAATGGTTCAGACCTGAGTCGGTTCACAGTAGATCAAAGGCAAACACCAGCTATGAAGGAACAAGAGAGTATGAAGGAAAGGAACAGATCTGTGGAGAGAGGAACCCAGCACAAGTGGGAGAGAACGAGAGGAAAACAGGCAGAGCGGCGATGGTCCCTAGAGCTGCCTTGGTTCATGATAGCCTTTCACTCCAGCACCTGTCCACAAATTTACAATAAGCTCTTTGTTCTCAGGTAACTAAGGGAACTTCTGCCTTAGTCACCAGAAGAGCCAAACTGAAAAAGTTGTGAAACTAGATGGGTCTGATCCCTTTGCTAACCGGGTGGGCGGGCGGGGAGGGCTAACATTAAACTCAAATTGTACCGTCCATTGAAATCCCCTGAAGGGCTTGTGAAAACACAGATTCAGCAGGTCTGAGATGGGGCCAGAGGACTGACATATTCAGCAAGTTCCCCATGATGCTGCTGCTGCTGGTGCACAAATACTTTGAGAAAACCATTAGATTAAAGGCTGGTGAAAAGTTGCTCACTGAAAAATGAATAGAGCCCGCTGGCGTGGCTCAGTGGTTAAGGTCGACCTATTAACCAGGAGGTCACGGTTTGATTCCCAGTCAGGGCACATGCCCAGGTTGCAGGCTCAACCCCCAATAAAAGGCGTGCAATAGGCAGCCAATCAATGATTTTCTCTCATCATTGATGTTTTTATTTCTCTCTCCCTCTCCCTTCCTCACTGAAATCAATTTAAAAAAAATACATTTTAAAAAAGAGAGAAATGAATAGAGTCCATCTGACAGAAGCGGAAGCAGAAACTTCCAGGCCTCACTGTGCATGAGTAGAAAGAGCTAGGGTTACCCTAACCAATTTGGCTCAGTGGATAGAGCGTCAGCCTGTGGACTGAAGGGTCCCAGGTTCGATTCTGGTCAAGGGCATGTACCTTGGTTGCGGGCACAGCCCCAGTGGGAGTGTGCAGGAGGCAGCTGATCGATGTTTCTCTCTCATCGATGTTTCTAACTCTCTATCCCTCTCCCTTCCTCTCTGTAAAAAATCAATAAAATATATTTTTAAAAAAAAAAGAAAGAAAGAGCTAGGGTCATGAGATAGAGGCCTGCTTTATCAGGGTGACCTTTAGCCAATCTTCCCCCACTCCCTCACCCCCTGCTCACCCCCCCAACCACCCCACCCCACTTTCTGGGCCTCAATTTTCTCATCTGTAAAATGAAAGAATTTTGCTAGGTGAACTCAGGGGCTCCTTCCAACCCTTACAGTCTGTCATTTTTGAGCAGATTAGAGAACTGTACTATAAATTTGCCTCTAAGGTTTCTGACATTTAACGGAGGGAAATTCAGAAGTAGATGAAGACATGTACTTTTCATTTTCTGCCAAGAATAAGCTTACAGGCTTATCTGCAGAAGTGTCGCTTTTGCTGAGAACTCTGACTCACACATGGGCACCTGCCCAGGCAGACCAGCTGGGCAGCCCAGGGTCTGTCAAGGACTGCTTGGTGCCATGGCTTGGGAACTGGAATGTATCCGAGGAAGGTGGCGCAAGGAGTCCTTCCAAAGTGGGAGGTTGTTCGGCTCTTTGACCCAATGTCACCATGCCATGTGGAGGAGATTAAATTGTATCTGGGAGAGAGATGGAGGAGGAAAGGATCATTTGTTTTTGTGGCTGAATTACATGGGTTTCAATCACTGAAGAAATTGGTTTATTCTTTTTTAGAGGGAGTTTTGAGATTGACATACCAAAAACAAAACAAAAAATCCATGAGTGAGTTTGTCTTTAATACATGTGCCCTACCTGGGACTTGAGCTTCCAGCAGGAACAGCTTGCTGTGTGGAGAGGTCCAAGGACACACCTCACCATCCATGCGTTTGGAGGCTGAGAGTGAAGGTGAGAATGGTTAAGCAGCCCCACACAGATGCAAGGATTATCTTTTCATGCTCTGGTTATTGATTAACTAGACTAGACTGTTCTGGGTTTGACTTCCTTTAGTCAAAAGCAGATTTCCCTGACAATTCAAGCAAACTGATCTTTATTTCCTTTTTATCTGACTCTGTCCTTTTCCTCCTTTGTTCCTGGCAATCCCAGTCATGGTGATCAAAGGAATCAGTGTGGGAGAATTTCCTTACTGAGAAGAATATACATCCGTACAGGCCAGAGTTGGGTAGACCTCTCCTCAAATAACCTCATTCTCCCGTTAACCTGTACTATGCACAAGAGCTTGTGTTTGCTCACACTAAGTTTAGTCCAGAAAGAATGGCTTCTTAAGAGATGCTGCAAACAGGGCAAATGTTTTTGAAAGGTTCTGGACTAGAGGAAGAATAAAGAATCATTGTTGTGGAATTTCTTGAAGAAAAGCAAAGACCGTCTTGTCAGAAAAGAACTCCACCAACTGGCCAACTCCTAAATTCCATTATTACATTATTAATTGTGTTACTCCATTGCACCTACAGGAATCTCTTCAAATTTCCCAGGTGCCCTGGATGGGTAGCTTTGCAAACTTTATGCATGAACTGATTTCTTAGAGACTCATTTTAAACCAGCCTTTCCTGAGACGATAGGGATTGGGGCTTAGGAAGGATAGGCTTTTTGTGTGAACGGAGGAGGGATAAGAGGAATAGATCACGAAGATCCTGTCTTCGGCACTTGCGATGGAAACAAGCTCCAGTAGGGCCTCCAATGTGATGTCCACATTGTCCAGAAGGTGACTGGAGGGGAGCAAGTAGACAAATTAAAAGGAAAAAAGGTAGTATAAGTGGTGGAAGATGGACTTCTCACTTCTCATGGTTTATCATAGGTGGTGCTCTCTGGATCACAAGCTTCGGGGGGGGTGGGGAATGAACTATCTTGCTCTCCCCTGGGTCTCCCATGGTGCCAAGCACAGTACCTTCAGGCATCTACCAGAGGAAGCACTTAAAAACTGTCTTCTGATTAGGTTCAACAAGCACACTCTAAGCACCATCTTTATGACTGGCCCTCATTAGTGCACGAAAGATCCAAATGGAATCGTTTATTCGTGCTGCTTGTCCTCGAGGAGTTTACAGCCCAAATGAGGCGAAGAGCAGCGTGAAGGTGCCATAAGCCAGTCATTAAAGTGTGGTGTGCATTGTCTGGTTTACTTTGAAACGATCGAGGTAATTCAATGCAGTAAGAAATCTCTCCACTGAATTGTTGGTTCTTGATCAAAATCTTGAGAGAAAGACTTTGAATTGCACTGGGAAGGTGGCCCAGCACAGTCCCTGGCATACAAAGTTTTATCAGATGGGTTCCAAGTCGGAGGGACTGCATTAGCAACACGTGTGGGTGGAACAAGCCAGGAATCACAGATTCTCGGGACTGGGGATGTAGAAGACAATGCTAATTGCCCCTTCCTCCTTTTTAACATAACCCCAGGTTTGTGTGGGGGTTTTTCCAGTTACCTTTCTTTCCTTAAATGGCCATATGCCCGAGGAATATTTGGCCCTTGCCAGCACTAAGCAGTCGGTGCTGATAAATCCCAGCCAATGATAGTGTCCCTTGCAAATGACAATTCTGGCCACAGAGATGTGAGGTTGATTTGCCGGAGGACTTCTAGGAAGGTTTTTCTTATCACACGAGAGCTTCTTCCCCCAAAGTTTTCCTGTCTGCCTGGGACGCTGGAATGGGGATGCTCTCCTGAAGTCATGAGGGAAACAGGCCTGGATTGCCAAGGATGGCAGTGTTGGGAGCCTGCATCCTTGGTGACATTGTTGACCCACTAAATAAACAATTCCTGGAGCCACCTTCCCCTGGACTTCTTGTTTTATGAAGTAAATTTCCTCTTTCCGGACAGTTGAGTCACAGTTTTCTGTTACCTACAGCTGAAATTCCTCTTCCTGAATCACTCTGTCATATAACAATAGCAAACGTTCATTTATTCAGAACTTCCAGTGCGCCAGGCTGTCTTTAGGTGCTTGACTCTCTTAGTCCCCTCAGCATCTCTTGTGGTATGTAGTAAGTACTCTAGGCCCTAGTTATGAAGAGGAAGCTGAGGTTAAAGTAGCCTGAAAAGGGTTACTTATCTAGCGCATGACAGAGCCACAAGTCAAACCCAGGCTCCACAACACACACCTCATTGCTGCCTGCCGTGTCCTTCCTGATCCAGACAGAGGGCTCACCACCCCGACAGCCCCAGGCATGTATAGGGTGTGTGAGATCACTCTGCTGACGAGGTGGGAAGGGAAGGCTGGTGAGGCATTTGGCTTACATTAGTCAGGGATCATGGCTCACTTTGGAGAGGGGAGTTATCTTGAAGCATTTCTTAAAGAGGATAATTCTCAGAAGACTGTAGAGGAGAACTCACTGGAATCTGCTGTATTAACTGAAGCCACAATATGTCCTCGAGGAGGGAAGAGCCTGCCACGTGTGGAAGTGAAGGGTACAAACGCGGGGTGCTGACAAAGAGGCGTAGGCAGCACACGGACACTGCTTGGATGTGACGGTGAAAGTGAGAGGCAGAATTGTGAGATTTGAACTGTGTCGTGGTGTGAGGACAGTCCCAGAACATTGAGCTTGGACTCCAGAAATGAGTTGGATTATAAATAGGACCACTTCCTGTCATTGATGGCCAGCACCATGATAGTCATGGGACCTTTAGTATCTTTGAGAAATCGGAATGTATTGTTGTCCCCATGTCAAAGAGAAGCAATTCAGGCTGACAGGAGACTTGCCTGGAGCCAAGTGGCAGGTTCAAACCCAAGTCTGTCCTACTCCAAGGCCTCTCCCTCCTTCCACATTGGAACTCCCTCTTGTCCTGCAGTGCTCAAACTCAGCATCGTTTCTGAGTCATGTGTCCACAAATATGTCCTCCAAAACTGCAACAACAAAGCAAACACGGTCCTTAGTGAAAGTGGCCTCAGCTTCCACTGCAGTCCCCTTCGGGTAGACGGGGTGAGGTGGGGCTGTGATTTGCAGTGCCATGTGGAGGAGCCCGGTTAGAGGCTCAGGAAGAGAGCCAGGGCTTGCCCTTGGCAGGTCCTTCACACCTGCACAGACAGAGCTCTCTAGGCATGTAGCAATGACATGCCAAGCACTTCGTGGCTCCTGCTTCCATGATACGCCCTCGATTTGGTGTCTGGATATTTCATGTCCTCTAATTTTAAAAGCACCCTATGTGGCCAACACAGATGTTATCTGTATGCCCCCTACAGCCCACTACCCAAAACTCCCGGACAGCTTCCCATGCTGGGCTCCAAGGCAGGCTGAGGCTTTTCCCACCATACAGAACTTTGAGAACAGCCACAGGCCCCTTAGGTAAGACCCTGACTGTAAAGAGATGGAATTGATTAGCTCTTAAGAGACTCTCATGCTTTGCATTTCTGTAGGTGTTGTGTCTCCCTTTGCAGCATACAATGACAGGATCGTAGAGCCATAAATCAACCAGCTCAAACTGAGGCCAAGAGGGACCCAACACCCTCTCTACCAGGGTACAGGCCAGTGGAAATGGTAGGACTAGAACTCAGATCGCCTGCTCTTGACTCTTCCACAGTACAGAGAGATAGGTGTTCTCCTGCCATTTTAATCTAACTTAATTCACAATTATTACTTATGTTTATTTAAATTGCACTCTGAAGTTTTAGAGTGACTGCAAATACAAACCTGCCAACTCCTCTGTGAAACACACAGGGCAGCCCCTTTTGCATGAGGAAATGAGGATCCCAAAGGTTAAGTGACTTCCTGAGGCTGGACAAAGAGTAAGAATTAGCCCTAACTCGTTTGGCTTAGTGGATAGAGTGTCGGCCTGCAGACTCAAGGGTCCCAGGCTCAATTCCAGTCAAGGGCATGTACCTTGGTTGTGGGCACATCCCCAGTAGAGGGTGAGAGAGAAACTGATCAATGTTTCTCTCTCATCGATGTTTCTAACTCTCTATCCCTCTCCCTTTATTTTTTTTAAAAAGAGTAAGAATTTTAATGGGACCTAGAGTTTGGAACTTTCTATTTGTATGGTTCTTATGAGATGGATGGAAGGAAGATGGATGGAAGGATTGGTAGGTAAAAGAATAGGATCAATAGATAGAGAAACTTGGAGACTTACTTTCCTGATGACTTCTAATAGAATCTTAGAGGAGTGAGCATCAATCATTAATGGCTACTCACTTAAGGACAAAGAGCTTTTAACTCTGTAACTTTGTTTAAAATGCATTGTCTTAAATTTTTCAAATGGCAATGTAAAAGTGGTTTGATTCCTTTAAGAATCTTCAGCAAAGCCCTAGCCGATTTGGCTCAGTGGATAGAGCATCAGCCTGCGAACTCAAGGTTCGATTCCGGTTAAGGGCATGTACCTTGGTTACAGGCACATCCCCAGTAGGGGTTGTGCAAGAGGCAGCTGATCAATGTTTTTAACTCTCTATCCCTCTCCCCTCCTCTCTGTAAAAAATCAGTAAAATATATATTTTTTAAAAGAATCTTCAGCAGGTAGACTTGATAGGACCTGGAACACAGTAGGCACTTAAAATGTGTTTCTGGGATATAATTGTATTTAAAAGCTAGGCTAGAGAGATAAAAGTAATTGCAAAGAGTTTCCACCCTATTGCGATTAAGAACAGAGTTCATCCATTATTTGCAAAATAACTTTATCCCCAATTCCAGTCCTGTCAGTTGGGAAGAACTCAATAGCTGGAGTAGAATTAGATCATGACCTGCATTTCCAGAATCCTTGCTTCCAGAGGATTAAGAACAATGTTGGGTCCTCATCACAAATAAGGTTCAATAGGTTGCTTTTGCCTGCTGTGCATGATGGACCCTGTGTGAGCCACTCATGCTTCTCATGTGCAGCCGAAGGGAGGGACATAGATGCAAAGTTTCCATGGTAATCTTTTTACTAATTGGAAGAATACATGAAGCTAGAAAGAACTTCCTTGAATCGTATGGGGAGATGTGGGGGTAACCAGTAGTGAGGAACAGAGACATTCTCTAGACAAAGACGGTACAGGAAATTTGGATTCAAATAATAGTCGAACAAAATCAGGTAAGGCACTTTGTAGAATAATTAAAATAAATAGGTAATTAAATTATTGTGATGATCAAATTGGGAAGTCAGTGTTTGAGAGTAAACCTCTACCTAGACCAGTGGTTTTAAACTTTCCTAAGAGTCCACTTAATAAAAAGTACTAACTCCAGTTCCCTTTCCCAAGATTTGGATTCGTTGGGTCAGGAGTGGGGCCCAAGATTCTCCATTTTAAAACTACCCACAGCTTATTTCCCTTTGAGAAGTTTAGGAACTATACTGGTCACCCATGGACCATATTTTCATAAACTCTACTCCAGTAAGCACAGAGCATCAGAAATGAAACTCAAGCTGGAGCTGACTCAACTGTTCTCACTTAATGGAAAAACTTAGGGGAAATAAAGACAGTCTTCTACTGAGCCTTAGTTTAAAAAACAAAACAAAACAAAAAACAGAGTTTAATTAGTTAGTAATTGATAACAGTTGAGTTTCCAAAACATGTTACTTTAGTTCATGCATTGTACTTCCATTTCATCTTACATTCTACCAAATGCCTTAGTAATTGACAAAAACCAGCAGTTGTTCGCTTTGCTTGCTGGCCTTTCCGCACTTACTCACATGACAAACTCTCACTTCCCCCTTCAAATGCAACCCAAAAGTCTTCATCTCATGCCACCTCCTCAGTCTCCATCCTCCCTCCCCTACTTGCAGAGTATTTTGCTCCCTCGTTGATGCCTGTCCTCAGTGGCCTTTGCTAATACTCGGATAGGATTTACTGCATAATAATCCAGCAGTTACACTCTGCTCTATTGGACTGGGAGCTTATCAGACAGTGTAGCTTTTCATCTTTGTATCTTTGTCCTTTCCCTTTCTTTCTTTCTTCTTTATTTATTTTTGTTGTCATTGTTAATCCTCATCTGAGGATATTTTTCCAATTGATTTTTATATATTTTATTGATTTTTTACAGAGAGGAAGGGAGAGGGATAGAGAGCTAGAAATATTGATGAGAGAGAAACATCGATCAGCTGCCTCCTGTACACCTCTCACTTGGGGATGTGCCCGCAACCAAGGTACATGCCCTTGACTGGAATCGAACCTGGGACCTTTCAGTCCACAGGCTGATGCTCTATCCACTGAGCCAAACTGGTTAGGGCTCCAATTGATTTTTAGAAAGAGTAGAAGGGGAGAGAGACAGAGAGAGGAATATCATTGTGAGAGAGACACATTGATTGGTTGCCTTCCATATGCACCCCAACCAGGTACGTGCCCTTGACTGTAATCAAACCTGGATGCTTCAGTCCAAGGGCCAATGCTCTATCCACTGAGCCAAACTGGCTAGGGCCCTTTCCCTTTTTTTACTAGTATGACATTTGCCAAATACCAGAATGAATGAATGAATGAATATCAGCTCCATTACAGTGGAGATTTTTGTTCACTGAAATAAATATCCCAAGTGCCTAGATAGGTGCCCATTACATAGAAGGGATCTAATAAACAATTGTTGAAATACTTCATGAATGAGTGCTTTCTATACATAAGCTCATAGAAAAGAAATACTGGACCTGCTCTGTTTCTCAGCATAACAATAAAAAATTTTCATGGCAGCACCTGAAGCTTGTGATCCAGAGAGGACCACCCCTGGATGGGGCCGTGTGTTCGGACCCTAGATTCAAGCTTACAAGTATAGCTGTTGGCTATAATTGAGCTGGGAGGGCTCTGCCCTCCAAGCTGGGACTTGCACGTGGCCGTGAGAGGACTGTGCCCTCTCATTAGTCCGAGGCTTGAGCCTGTCCAAATACTGTAGCTGCTTCCCACAACGAGGAAACTGACGTTTAAATGTAGTCACTTGCCAAGGTCACTCAGCTGCTAACCAGGAGACCTGCGGTCTGCGTCTAAGTCTGTCTGTGCCCCTGCTCTGGAGCATCACACAGTAACACTGGTGTTTTTAATTGAATGGGTTCGTTGGGACTTATTTCTGACCAGAGATGCACACATCTTTCCCCAGTCACTTCAAAGCAAATACTTTCTTAGCCTTGAACAGTCTTGCTCTTGAGTTTTCTCAGATTTCTCCCTTTAAAGAGCTGTATAGTTTAGACCTAAACCCAGTCAAAATGACGAAGTCAAATGCGCCCCACACCCCCTCGCTTAACTACACCTAATGAGTGGCCCTTTCAGAGCTTTGGTTCTAGGCACTTAGCTGTCTCTTTCTTACATTTGCTCCCAGGGATCAGGGTCCCTAGTGTTTGTGCACGTGTTTTCCCAGTGAACTTTTGTCCCCTTTGAAAACTGCATTCTGATCTCCTTTATTAAATTCCAGCTTTCATGACTAATAGGCAGTGATACGCTCCAGAAATGTTTATATGATAAATTAAAGTGGGCAGAGCTTTCCGCTTACAAATTGCTTCAAGATAGGACTCAGAGGCCTGCGTGACGAACTGTCTCATAAGTGTTAGCATAAGATGCATGCAAGCTTCTACCATTTCAGCTTGGCCTTGGCGTAGGGACCTATTGTTTCAGGGACTCTTGATCTGGTTCTGAGCTTCAACCTATTTCTCAAAAGGAGGCTATGAGATTTATGAGTCAGTGGGAAAAAGTAGGTGTGACTACTTCTCAAACCTGCTTTGGAAAAACAAACAGGATGTGTTTCTCTCCCTATCCTGCGTGTACCTGTAAACAAGCCATGTGGCTGGTGGCTGGGCCTCTAAGCCAGGGGTGTAGCGACTTCAGGTTTGATGATTATTTGCTTTGGATGTTTCAGAAGTTCGTGTTAGAACAGAGCCACGTTCCAAAATCTTTATTGCCCAGAGACCCAGATTAACGCAAGGCGCTCTAGACAGCAGGAAGGTGTTTGTTTATTTTATAAAGTGGAGGCATGTGTGGGTCTGGGCCGTGTTCACAGCCATGAAAGAACGCGAAGAGTGTTAAGTGTGACTTCTCCGGGAAAAGGGGGCCGAAAGCCTCCGTGATTATTATTTTTGGAGGAGTAAATATTTCAGTAGAAAAAAGAAACTCCTTTTGTACCAACTCTCTCTGAGTTTTCTTGGCACATTTTAGTATGTTCAAGTAACAGCTGAAACCCTGGGCTAATGGGAAGCATCTGGGAGTTGCAAAATTAGAAATTTCAGATTCTGGAGCGATTTGCTGTTTGGACAGAAGTGTCAATTTCAGCTGAAATTTCCCTCCATGGGGTCTGTTTTTTCTTTTCTTGTGATTATAGATTGGTCAGTCCGCTAATGATGTGATGGAGATACGGGGTAACTTTGGTCAGCCTTTCCACGTGGGCACGGTTTTTTCACGAAAACTACACTTTCTTCTTCAGCTATTTGTACACCTTATCTGGATTCTTACCCAAAGAGAACAGATGGAAGCATTCCCCTAACCCTTGGAATTTGACTCGAACAATTTCTCCTGCCAAAAAGTATCTCATAATCAAAGACACTAGAGCAATATACGAGATTCACAAATCCCAAGAAGAAGAAAAAAATACTAGAGACAATTAGAAACCTATTCCGGTTTTCCTCTATGTTAATGAAGCCTGTCTTCTGAAGGGATTCGTGTTTCACAAACATCTAAAACATCCACAAGAGAGACAGGAGGACACTGGCTTCTGACCTGTCGCCCACACTACTTCTGTTACTTCCCGTCTCAATGGCATTGTTTCATCTCACCAAGACTTAGTACTCTCAGGTATAAGTGAGAAGGATCCTTGCCTCCCAGACACATGGTGATGAGTGAATGGTGTAGCATTTGCAAATTTTCCCCACTGGAAGCTGTTAGTCTGTTTGGGCTGCTGTAAAAAATACCGCAGACTAGATGGTTTATAAACAACAGAAATTTGTTTCTCACAGTTCTAGAGGCTGGAAGTCTGAGGTCAGTGCAGTGGCATGGTTGGGTGAGGGCTCTCTTCTGAATGGAAGACTTCCTGCTGCATCTTCACATGACAGAAGGAGCTCTTGTATACGGGCACTAATCCCATTTATGAGGGCTCCCCCGTCATGACTTAATTCCTTCCCAAAGGCCCTCCTGCCAAATACCATCATACTGGGTATTAGGATTTCAACGTCTGAGTTGGG